>JASCZW010018280.1:0-15690 GCA_034211315.2 Aedes japonicus
TTTACTCCCTATGACAGATTGAAGTAGGCGCTGTCTGGTGGTGGAAGTTTATCTCTTTTAGCTGTCATTTTGATACCCACAACAGTTGCGGTAATCTAATCAATCTCTGCTACAGTTGCGTTATTATTAATCTTGGATGGAGCACTAATTCGGCAGTGGACCCATTCCCATTCGTCGCTATTACTCAACCGTATTCAAACCAAATAGTTAGATTTTTGTTACAAATACATTACAAAGCATCCATTTAGCTCCACCCTATTCAATCGTTTCCTTGTTAGGCCCTGCCTCTTCTCCGAAAATTTGAGCGTATTTGCAGACGAAAGGTTTGTTTTCTGTGCTTACCAGAAATTTATCCATTAACAACTTTACCCAGGATCACCTTTCGATTGAACGCCATTAATTATTAATTGATTTAGAGTTTGTAAACTATTGAGATGAAAATGAGCTGAACCAGCTGAGGCTGAAAAGCTCAATAATAAAGATATCTAATCTATTGAGATGAAATTTCAGGAGAAAAGTAAGAACCTGATTAGGAATCGATTGAGTGAAATGAAGCAGAATCGATACTTTGAACCACATACCAGTTTAACTAGGCTTAAATTTTTCAAAGCATTGTTATTAAAGCGAGTTGGTGTATTCTAAATAACATAGAAATGATTGAAAGAAGTAGGAAATATGTCATGGAGCTTAGAACATAAGATCTACAGTGGTAACATTAGAAATTCTCCGTTATAAAAAGTTACAGAGGAAAAACATATTATTAGAAACTAGAAATTAGAAGAAAAATTTGTATTCTCCATTTAATTCCAACTACCTTTGCTTATCTTCGACCGATACGCGTATTTCGTCTACAATGTGCAGACTTCTTCAGTGTCTCGTACTTATAACTCGACTTCAGAGTACGAGACACTGAAGACACTGAGACACTGAAGAAGTCTGCACATTGTAGACGAAATACGCGTATCTGTCGAAGATAAGCAAAGGTAGTTGGAATTAAATGGAGAATACTACTTTTTCTTCTAATTTCTAGTTACAAGCATTCCACTAAACAGCTCAAACCCTCTTGGATTCATATTATTAGACATTCTTCTCTTTTCAGAGAGCGAATAATGGAACTAAGGCTGTTCATTAAAGAAAGTGGACATCTGTTTATCAAAGGTTTAGGGTTAAAACTTAAAGAAGAATTGTGTAAAAACATTGTTTACTATGGCAACACACCGGTAACAATCGAAAAAAGTGAGAAATTTTGAACGATCAACTTATCAATTTGCAGATTAATTCTGCACAAATGGTTTTCCAAAAAGTTATCGCTTCGAAAATCGGTAAAAAATGTGAAGTGCACAAACCTGCAGTGTTCAAAAGTGTGAAGAAGTTTGGAGAAACGTGTTCTCTTGAAGATTTACCGGGCACAATCTACGGTGAAAATTTACAAGAATGCATCAAAAAACAGCTTTTACCCATCTACCGAAAGCATACGGATCCTCCATTGTTTTGGCCGGATCTGGCATCTGCTCACTATGCTTCTGCTTCGCCGTAGATGCTCAAGGAAAAACGTCGATTTTGTCGAAAAATGCCAAAATCCCCAAAACTGCCCTGAACTGCGGCCTATCGAAAGATACTGGGCAATATTTTAGCGGCATCTTAAGAAAGATGGAAGAAAAGCAAGCTCTGTTGACTGCTTCAAGAAAATTTGATATGCAGCACAACAAGATTTACGGATTAGGCGCAGAACCTAATAGAAGGCAATCAAGAGAAAAGCCCGAGCGTTCTTCAGAAATGATTAGTAAACTTTCAAACTCAAGTGAATTCTTTCATATGTATGTTGATTCTCATCTTTATAAAGCAAACTTATATTGTTCGAAAATAAATATTTTCCCTTGAGGAACAGGTGTCCACTTTCTTTAATGAACAGTCCTTGTAACGATAAGCCATATGGCACTAGGACAAATGTAATTGCTCATGTGTCAACCGCTTCGAAAAGAAATGGAGTATCACTTAACCTTCTTAGACTAGATGCTTCTAACCAGTGTCTTTTTTATCATTTACTATGATACGCAATGAAAAGCCTTTCGAGTCAGTGTAGCTGATATTTATTTGTTTTGAAAATCTCGGATATCAAAATCAAGGGCGAGTTTGAGTTTCCAGGGCAACTTTGTCAAAATCGCAAGTGATCATCAAACATCTAATAGTCATTTTCAATTTATCCAAAATGATTATTTAGAATAGTGCCAATCACAGAGTCTTACTCTCATATCATAAAATGACAACTTGTAGTAATTGTAACCTATCGATCTGAGCCTTAAAATTTACACATCATATTCTACATCTAAAGAAACAAATATTGTTTCTTTATTTGATACTCAAAATCATCCCCACCTAGATGAAATTGAATATTCATATTGAAAACTGCACAGGTGATAATGAACATCCATCGACGAATGAACAAATCCAAATTAAGACTTCGTAACTCAGCGGTTGCTCTGATCAAGAGAGTACTGTTATTTCAAAATTGATATTCACGAAGACAGTTGGTCGTTAATGTTGTCTTCATTTTCAGCTCATTTAAGAGCAGACGAATTGATTTTTATCAACACTGCTCTCAAGTACTATTTTTTAAACAATTTTTTTCGGTGCGCCTAACTATTTGCTCCTACTTCGATTTCCCGTTTCCTTTGGTATCTTCAGAAGGCTACGTGGGTTTGCCGTGTCACGAAATCTCCCCTTATCTTCCAATTCCTCCAATACTATTGAATGGATGCGGGCAGAAAAAAAAAATGAGTTGGAATTGCTGGAAGATCTATAGTAAGTCAGGATGAAAGTGATTGAACAGGTGGGAACAGCTTTTTTACAAGACCAATGGAGTCAAGAGAAAGATGCGAGCATTTATAATTGGAAAAAAGTCGAGTGTAATCAAAAATACAAACCATAGCTTATTACTTTCACTTAAAAAAAACACTTTTTAAAAAACTTTTTTAACGGATTAGTAGAACGATTCTGATTGAGAAACTAGGAGAATTTAAAATTAACACTTCATTTGATCATTTTTTAAAAATAAAAATAAACATTGAAACACTTTTTCAAAATTTTCGCTCGTAAACGCGAGTAAATTCCTATTAAATTTTACTAAAAGCTTATCTTTTCACAGATCGGCCTATTTCGTCTGCTGCTTACAGACTTCTTAAGTGTCGAGTGCTCAACGTGACAGCCGGTATGAGCTATATCCATGTGCTTATCCAATACGCTATCTTGAAAATATGGTGAACACTACCGCCATCTACCCTGCGGTTCGCGTCTTATCATGAGCAAAGGCATGAACTCATGTAGAAGGTGTGATCCTTTGGTTGTCGTTTCACCTCGCTTGGAAAATTGGATCGCCCGTTGAATTGATCGACTTATAAACCAAAGAGAATTTTGTTTTAACTAATTCTTTTATTTAAGGTTAAAGTATTCATCATCTTTTTTCTATCATCATCAAAAAATCTGAAGCATTTCTTTCGTTTGATATTAAAATTCTTGAAATGAAAATATATTCACTGTGGTGCCCTTGGCGAGCCGAATAAAGTGAATACATTTTCAAGAACTATGTTTTATTTTGAATGAAAAAACTGCTTTCGAATTTTTGATGATTACTGAAAATTTATGATGAACCCTTCAACAAGACGCTCAATTGCGTTTGCTTCAAAAGAAAACACACTGAATGCTAATATAGCATATCGGCTAATTGGCCGTAGAGTTGTACTTGCTACACAATATATAAATTCATGCATTTCGGTCGGCACAGAATACTCTCAATCAATAACTGTAAAAGTGTTTCTAGAATTCTATGTTGAGAGTAGGCGAATTTGCTAAATTAAATTCGATTGAAAAATTTTCATTAACTTTTAAACTTTGAGTTCCTCGCTCAAGCTGTTTGTTCTTAAGTTATGGAATTATTTTTAAAAGCAATCGCTGTTTTGTGAAATGTATGATTTTTTAAGTTTTATCGTGTATTCTCTAATTACATCCAGATGTTTTTCAAAATTGATAGAATATTTACTTATTGCCTAGAATAACATTGATGTATTTGTTGAGTTTTTCGCAAACATTATCGATACCAGAGTTCTCAAATTCAGTAAACAATACATGCATTTTTGAAGATGACTAAGATGACCCCGAATATTTGAATTTCCATTTAAATTTTGTTAATATCATTAAGTTTATCAAAATGATTTATCATCAATTGAAAATCGAGTGAATGGGTTTGTTGGTTTTAAAACATTGAATATGTTTACACAATAAACTATAAAAAAAAACAGAAGTGATAATCCACGAGAAGTGATCAACTTAAATCCAAGTCACGGGACCCAGAACTTCACCTGTTTCAGAAATTCACAGCACACATTTTGAAAGAAACAAATAATTTTCTGCGTTATCTAATGCACATAAAGGGAATGCTAGATTTGGCATACATTAATGGGATCTTTCATGTAAATTTTGGCTACATATGTATAACTGGTGTAAGGTTTGTTGAATGGAAGGTTACAAATAATGTTGCATTCTGTATGAAAGATTGCAAACAATTACACTACTTGCATTGACTTGCAATTAAACGAGGGGCGGCTGTAAGGGTTCATTCTGTTGAGTGAGACAATGCATTGAGAGTTATGTGTTTTACTTTTGCTGAGTCGTGTTCGTGAAAAATTCCCAAAATCAACAATAGTACAGCAGAATTGCTATAATCAGCAGCACAGCAGGGGGCGACCCTGGCGTAGGGGTTAACATCCATACCTCTCACGTTTGAATCTCACCCCTGGACAAAGTTACGAAAACACCCAAAAGGTATTTGAGTGACTACGACGGGAGATGAACTAGCCCAGGGCTGAAAGTTTCGATAATAAATGAAAAAAAAAGCATCACAGCAGTGTCGACGACGTTATATATCGAATCTGCTTGAAATTTATTTATTTACACCATTTCACATGAATTTGATTCTAGAATAAAATTTGTAGCTCCGTAAAGCCGAAAGGCTGTGGTTACTTCTGTACATCTTAAGTTCTGAACTCAAGGTCAGTTTCTATGAACTAAAAAAAATCCCAAAATACTCTGATAATGACTGATAGCCTTACAGCAGATTCACTGAATGTATTTGAATACATATCGTCACCTTTTATAAGTTATAAAGCTACTATTACGATTGTAGTTCCTAATTTCTGAACTCAACGATAGTCTTGGTGACCTGGAATATCCCAAGATTTCTCATTGTATCTGTTTACTCCAAAAGACTCACTAAATTTGGTCGAATACATGTTGTTAATTTGTTTAGTTCAGAAAGCGACAGTTACAGCTGTAGATTTCTTGCTTTGAACTCCAGTATTGTTTGGATAACCTAAAACATCCGAAAATTGTTTCATAATGCCCGTTGTTCTTCCAAGATATTTAGTGAATATGTTTTAATACACATCGTACCTTTACATAGCCCAGAAAGCTTTTGTTACAACTGTTGGTCCTACGTTCCGATTTCAAGGATAGTTTGGATGACCTAGCAGATGTTTTATTGCCTAATAATGTTTGTTGACCGCTAAGAATATTAATTGAATTTGTTTGTAACTTTGTATTGCCTAAAAATTACTGTTAAAACTGTAAATCTTAAGTTCTGAATGCCAGGACAGTTTGGATGGCCCAGACGATCTCAAGATTATCTTTTTGTGTATTTTTACGTTCGAAAATATTCACTGAATATGCTTGAATACGTTACGTCACTTTGTGTAGCCCTAAAAGATTAATTTAATATGAATGAATACGTATAGTAACTTTATGTAACCCAAAAAACTACTGTTACAACATCTTATGTTTTGAACTTAAGGACAGTTTGGATGACCTAGAATATCCTAAGATTGTCATATTATGTCTGTTGACCTTCCACACTTTTGAATGAATATTGTTTAATACACATTGTTCCTTCGCATACTCCAAAAATCTACTGTTACAACTGTCGATCTTATGTTTTGAACTCATGGTTCAACATATTCAGTAAATATGGTTGAATACGTGATGTAATATTGTATAGCCCTAAAAGCTACTGTTAATTTACAACTGTAGTTCTGAAGTTCTGAAGTCAAGTACATTCTGGATTAGCTAGAAAATCCCAGAAAGATACAAAAAGATTTAACGTTTATCAAGGAGAATTTAATAATATGTATGGATATGCTAGAACAATGCTTTACACTATTAATAAGGTATTTATTTTTTCTTCTTGAACTTCTTTACATTGAGGATGTTCGTCAATTATACTTTAAACTCAGATGTTTTATATATTTTCCAGATAGAAGAATTGATCTACGATACATTTGTCGATGAAAGTGATTTTATACAGTTTGTAATTTTATACACCCGTATTCTTGTTGGGGTCATAGGTCTAAAGGGGTTTATATACTTTTTAAGACGAAGCTTAACATTTATGAATTCTTCAATAGTGTCTGGCCAGAAATCAACTATTTTCTCTATTGAAATTGATTTGTGGGAAAAAATCCGATCGATTTGCAAAATGCAAAAATTTTGTAAATGTCGTGAGAAACGACTGAGATATCAACGCTCAAAACCAGACCACTTTTCGTGACGGTCGCAATGTAAATTTTGTTTTCAATTGTACCCCAGTATAGAGAACAAAGACGTAGTCCTACGTCAAAAAATACTGTTGGATTAATACTATTCTTCCATTTACCATATACCAT
This sequence comes from Aedes japonicus, assembly GCA_034211315.2. Lineage (NCBI taxonomy): Eukaryota > Metazoa > Arthropoda > Insecta > Diptera > Culicidae > Aedes > Aedes japonicus. The sequence continues at coordinate 6,711 of JASCZW010018280.1, forward strand.
TCTGATATGGAAAACGCAGGCTTTGAGAAAATATCAGTTAATGTTATGAAGTGCCGTTCTAATGTTGGAGTTTGTAACTTCATAATGAATTCTTTAAAATAATGTTAAAGTTGAAATCAGTGACAATGAATCTTGCATGTTCCTTGCTGATTTGGCGTTGGTTTTATCTAATTCTTGATCAAAAGGCGGATAGGAAAAGCTTTTTGCAATACATATCATCCCCAAGATGATCTGTGACTGGTAATCGAAAAAATTAACCAGAATATCTTGAATCAAAACATTACTATTTGAATTTTAGCAGGATTTCAAAAGAGACTATTGGAAGGTCAACCAGAAGCTTATTCTAATAGTTTTTTTGAGGAACAACAGGAGAAGGTTGAAAATTGTTGGAGCCGAAAAGACCTTTGGAAAAAGTTTAGATGTTTTTGAATCGAAGATTATTGGTTTTCATGAGAGGAGAAAAGCATCAACAATCAACAGTTTTTCATGTCTTTGGCAAGACTTTCATAAACTTACCACGGTGTCTCTAAGCCTTCACATACATTGTAGAGAATTGCAATTGCTTGGATAATCTATTTTACTTATATTTTTCATGTGGCCGACCAATTAGTTGCCGGTTCATAACAATCATTCAATTGTTTTTTTCATTGTAGTGTTCTAAAATATTTTAGAGTATAGATTGTTTATGTTTCTTTGTTAAGTGACATGACAGTGGTAAATCGTCTTTCTCTTGATATTTCATAAGCACTTTGGATGAAAAAATCAGGAAATTCCACGTTCGACCATATATGACAGTCTGAATAAACTATGCGAATAATTTATTAACGTTTAAAATACATTAATTTAGCCCACCTTAACATCCTCACTAAAATCATAATTTTTCTGCCCACCTAGCCATGGCTCAGGTGTGAAAACCATTTGATTTCTACTCTTAACCCAGCTTGATTCCGAACCCGTTAGTTAGCAATAAGCCATGGTGAATCGGGTGAAGGACTCACGGAAGCACCCGGAGAGAACACCAACAACAACAAAAAAACGCTTCTCGACAATAACAAGAATCATATGTTTACACAAAACGATCCACTTTTCTCCTCATCATCGTGGGCAGCTCTTTGTTTCTTCATTTTTCAGCATTTTTCACACTTTGCCCACTGCGCGCGGCTCCTCTGGTCTGTAAATACATGTTACGTGTTTTCCTCTCCCATGTGGAGTGTGAGCCAACGCCAGATCGGATGGTCGAATGAAAAAAAACTCCAGCAGTAGCAGCATCCGAACGATTAACATCTGTTTTTCGAATTGGCGGCTGATGGGATACGAGAGCGATGATACTATCATTATATCCATCCGTGTTATTTTTTCCACCCCTTCTTTCCCTCACCACTCATCGCGGTATTTCTATCTGTTGCTGGGGTAGCTGCCATCATCATATTATTGTAGTATGTTTTATAAATTGTATGGATGCTCTAAGCGCTCCATTCGAACAAAAACAAAGCACTTTACGAATATGGTCGAAGCGGGAAAAAAAAGTTATTTAAAAGTCATATCTTTCTTCTGGCACTGCGGCCCTTTGCTGGTTAATTGAGTGTAAGTTGAAATATTGCATTTTTGTAAACATTATCGAATCTAGTTCTGTTCGCAGCGTTTGGCCGGAGCCGTCGGTGCGTGGGACTTTTCCCCATTTTATTGAAATTATTTTCAACTTCCAATTGGTTCGTTGACTGACTTGGATAAAAGAAGTCACATAATCGTTCGCTCTTCCATACAATTGATTACGTGATTGATTGCAGAATTTAGATTATTTGCAAAAACCTGAGCCCTAAGAACAAATAAACAACATATTTCAGCACGTTTTTCAATGATCTCCTGGTAGTTTATCGCATTCTGATGAAAATTAATCCCACGTGAACGCTTCCCACGCACAGCTGCGTGCAAAAAGTTCAAGCCCATCAATCAGCATACACCACGTTCTTACCAACCTTAGGATCATATTGCCAACCACCAGGCTTAAACTTCCCAAGAAGTGACAAACATCACTTCTAGAATTTTCGTCGCGACCGCTCAATTGTCGGCCGCTCATATTTCAGACGTTTCTAATATTAATTGTACCCACACACGGCACACACACACATTCCGAGGGCGAACCTGAACCTTCCACATGGCAGCGACTCTGCCTTAGAAACTGAGCCTCGTAGGCCTTCTATGATTTGTCCTACCCACGCGAAACTCTCACGGGCAACATGTCGCCGCCGCCTTTGTGGTGATTTCACTCTCGCGAAGCATACATTTACCTTTGCGTGTTTGACGGGGGTCGGTGGTGTTTCTTGGAAACTAACATATGGTGACGTATGAGGAAATGTCCTCGACCGTACACATATCATAATAGAAGGCCTAGCGTAGCAGGTGTGAGTGTGATAATTTTGTTTCTCATATTTAGCGAAACACTTGACAAGGTCGTCTTCTCACAGCAATGCAAACTCAATGACAATCGATTCGCTAACAAGGCTGTGTTTATTTTCTTTGTGCTCAGGGCGAGTTCAACGCGCCGCCTACACCTTCTTCCATGTGTTGGCTGGAGGCGTTTTTCGAAAATTAGTGTCACGAGGAGATTCGTTCCAGCTTAGCGCACACGAGTTCCTCGTTTTGTTTTTCCAGCGATTTTATCTGGCTCGTCTCCAAGGAAAATTCTAATGAATTGAGCATTGCTTCTCGTTCCCGGTATTTGACTTTGTTGTGTTGTTTGCTGCATGGGAGATTGGAGCGTGTTTTCAGGGATGGCAGGCTTCGAGCAGAAAATAGATGCTTGCTAATTGCCAAATTTAATTTTAGAATTTTTATAACTGTGAAATTGTGGTTTAATTTAATGAACTCACTTTATTTGCTATTCGGAATGCAATTTGTTCGAATGAAGCCTGAATCTTTCAGTTTCAAATTAAATCGAGTTTGTATGTGTTACACATGCTTTTATAATTTGAAAGGTTTAATTTAAAATGTTCTTGTCTAGAAGTTTTCTTGGAGGTTTTTCAAGAGAATAAGTAGGAGCCAATTTTAAATTTGTAATTAATTTATATGCGCTTAAATTTTACATACATCTAGCGGCCTGTGCTGTAGGACGAGTTGCTCACATTTTATCTTTGTCGATGGCTTTGAACTTTGAACCGCCAGTCGCTATAATTAGATCAATCTTTCTTGCCCGTGTAAGCTTTTTGAATTTGTTCTATTCAGGCTTCTTTCTTGTCGTATATTTTAAATGTCAATTTTGGCTTGGAAGCGTCACATCAGTATACAGTATTTTTCTGTACTTATCCATAGCAACATACATGTCGACTTTGAAGGATTAACACCTGTATCTTTCAGAACAAACACATGCATAGTGACACTTTTTACTTAAAATATCCAAAGTTCAAATGAGTGAAATTTGGCAAGTTTAGTATTGAAATAAAACCAAATGTTTTCATATATAGCTTTTCCAGTGATACTCAGTTATGTAATGCAAGTTATAATTTTGAGTTTTCATGGTCTTGTAAATTTAGATTTAACGACCCGCTTATTTTATGTGCATCCAACTACACTTAAATTAACACATATTTTTCAAATGCGGCCTTCAAAAAATACTAGACGTTAGGAAAGGAGATACTTCATGTTACAGTATTCATTATTTTGAGTTGAAATTAAAAAATAACAGAGCATCAAATTGAAAATTTGATTGAGCCTTATTTATGTTAAAGTTTCGAAGTATTTACGTGCTACACACATTACAACACTCGTGATACTCGTTATATTTAAGAGAATTATATCGTAGATGGTACTTAATAACGTCACCACCCCGGTGTAGTGGTTAACATCCATACCTCTCACGCCAAAGTCACGAGATCGAATCTCACCTCGGACAAGTTACGAAAATACCCAAAAATATATTATAGTGACTACAACGGGAGATGAACCAGCCCAGGGCGGAAAATTTCGGTGAGGAAAGAATAAAAAACGAGAAATAATTCGGTAGAGAATTAAAAAAAAAACGTTTGTTAGAGAATGACATAATTATGTTGGTCGTGCATAATCATCTTCATCCCAGTCAGGTCTTTTCAAAGATATTTTCAATCACACCTTGTTCGAAGGATCGAAGACTTTTTGAATTCGCTGTTGGCAATAATATGGTAAGAAAAGCAGTAGCAGTAGTTTTAGAGGTCACGGCTTGGAACTCATTGTACAAACAACCTTCTTGTTAACATCTCTTAAAGCAGAAGAACTTATTTTTTGCTTTTTATATTCCGTTCTTCAGCAACGACTGGAGCCTAGTTTCTGAATAACACTTTCTCACTGAATGTTTCATCCATTGACTCTTTTGTTCCCACAATTATCTTCATTATCACTACCTCCAAACAGTGACCGATTATTGCATTTATCGTTTACCTTCCACATCTTCATCGCTTCCTTTGATAACTGAACTGTTCCACTGACAGAATACCATAGTAGTTTTGAAGCACACCTACTATAAGCTCCCTGTTTTGGAGTTCAGGATGTGGATACGTTTACAAAAGATTTTGATTGATCCCGTTGTTAACCCCCTTATGAATCGGTCAGAATCAAAAAGGCCTTCGTTTGGTTGGCGTAAAGAAATGTTACAACAACCTTGAGATACACATTAGTTAAATTTAAATATTATTGCGCTTCTCTATTTGGCTTGTGGTGATACTCGTTAGCATGCTGTACGGTTCGGCTTACTGACCAGAAAGTAGGGAAACCAATTTCAGCCGCTTTTATTTTTTCCCTATCCTAGCAAAGTAAAAATACAAGCTGGTATCATATAAGTAGCAAGTTCTGTAATCCATTTAATGTCCGCTGTTATCGCATAATAAATATAGTTATTACCATTGGCTAATTTGATTATCATATGTTGCCACTTGAAACATACTATTTTTGACGAATGTTAGTAGTTGAATCTAAAACTATAAATATTAGCACCATCTTTCAACAAGAAATGATGCTTTTTATCAAAAGAGTTATTTAAGATATTAGAGTAAGAATTTGATTTCAAATTGATAACATAGTTTTAAACTATTTAAATAAATTTGGTTGAAATGTAGGATTTGAATCCTAGAGGGTTTGAGCTGTTTAGTGGAATACCTGTAACTAGAAATTAGAAGAAAAATTAGTATTCTCCATTTAATTCCAACTACCTTTGCTTATCTTCGACAGATACGCGTATTTCGTCTACAATGTGCAGACTTCTTCAGTGTCTCGTACTAATAACCTGACTTATGTCCTATCTACAAGAAGGGCGACGAACTGGACTGTAAAAATTATCGTGCGATCATCGTCCTTAATGCCACCTATAAATTGCTATCCCTAATCATCTTTCAGTAACGGACCAAATCTTCACTTTGCAGCAGATCCTCCAAGTGCTGTGAATAAAGAGTCCCTACGTATAATCTATTCTTCGACTTCAAAGCCGCATATGATACAGTTAACCGAGAATAATCTTTGGTAGATCGTGAACGAGAACAGCTTTCAGTGAGGTTATTGAGTGGATTATCGGGTTCATTCGAACCCATTTATTCGAGGCTTTGCCAAGCTGGAATCTCTTGCCTGTTGTTCTACATTGCTCTTGAAGGTGTTATGCGATGAGCGGCATTCAACATGCGGGGCATAATTCTTAACAGATCCAAACAATTTATTGGCTTTTCGAATGACGTGGACATTGTCGGCAGAACATTTGAGTCAGTGACTGAAGCGCAAGAGATCGAAGATGAGGTTGAAGATAAATATGTCCAAAACTATGTACATGCTGGCATACGGAACCGATCGCGACAAGGCCCGACTATGCAGCAGAGTTGTAAAGATCGATGAAGATGGTTTGTAGGTAGTTGACAAATTTGTCTATCTCAGCTCACTTGGTACTCCGGACAAGGATAACAGCCGTGTGATTCGGAGGTATATTATCGGGGTTTTTAAGTGTCATGTCTTAAGAACCATCTTTGGTGGAGTGCAGAAGAACGGAGCCTTTAGTACCCAGTATTCGTAAGGTGGTCAAGTCTGGACACATACACAGGGCAGGACATGTTGCAAGAATACCGGACAACTAAGGAAATACAGTTTTTACGCTTATTTTATCAGGTCTGATGAATGCATAATGCTTATGCTGAACATACTTCTTGAGTTCTACTAGTGTAGTAAACTTTACTGTCATACAGGTCTTTCCTGAATATCAGCTGCAGACTAATTATTTCGAAGTTCAATTGTTGTTACATTTTAACATTTTTTTGTTATTCTCGTGACTTTAGAAGAATTGTCTGGTAACCATCGAATGCGTTGTTAAAACTGTAGCCTTCACATTCCGACAAGCTTCAATATAAATTGAACGAAAGCGATTTGTCAGGCGTTCGTATGGACGAAGACATCCAGTAGTCTTATACTTCCTCTCACTTGGCTGAATGGCTGTGAATGGTGAACAATTTTACTGCTGCTCTTTAATTCTGTACTGGTGTGACTACGAGAGTATCTCTCCAACACAGGTACGGGAAGTGATTTGACTAGCAGTAATTCGAACCGATAAGCAGTACATCCGTTACTCTGTCAAGACGGTCTTGATATGGCATTCCCGGATTCAAGATTTTGTTCTGGCAAATCAGTAAGTACGTTAGTTCCTTCAATCGAGGCAGAATTGACTCGTCTTGGGTAAACCCGATTTTTGTCGTGCCTGAAAAAGATGGTTCGGTTAGGATTTGTCTCGATGGGAAGGCTGCATTTGTTACCCAGAATTCTACGAGATTCGGAGCGATATTTGCTGTGTTTTCTCAGAGAAGCCCTTTTAACTCGTTTCAAATGAATCCTGGAGAGTTTGAGTTGTTTAGCGGAATACCTGTAACTAGAAAATGAGGCTTCATTCTTATTTTCTAGTCGTTTCAAATGTTTGAGGTCGGAATTAGACCAAGCGGGTCTGGAGGCTTACGGTTGAGTTTCTTGGGCACGAATAGATCAACGGCATACAGCAAAAGCGTAATAAGCGTCAAGCAAGGAGAAATACGCCGGTCCCAATGACAAACAGGAATTCCAAGGATCCAATCCTTGTCACAAGAAAAAGCGTGATTATCGATAAATCGCTGTCGCTAACACGATTGGCCCCGAGGGGTCAATTTATAAAAACATTTGAATTTATTTTGAATTTATAAAAACATCGTAGATGGAATGATCAAAGATAAAGATTGGATTTCAAAAATACTATAGACGTTGTCGGAAGGATAAGCTTAGAATAAAATTCCCATCATCAATTTATTCTATAATCAAAACATACCCGAGCAAAGGATTATACCAAATTGATAACAAATTCTAATACCAGATTATCATTGTTTGATCACTAATTGAGTGTAACGAGTCAAATGTTAATTAAAATTTTCCTAGTGTTCCAATAACAATCGTAAAAGTGTTTTTTTTAAGTGAGTGAAAAATATACTCGTCTAATTAAAAGCTTATTTTATTATCACTGATAACATCTTGATAACAAATCCTACATCAAACTAGAAATTAGAAGAAAAATTAGTGTCTTCCATTTAATTCCAACTACCTTTGCTTATCTTCGACAGATGCGCGTATTTCGTCTACAATGTGCAGACTTCTTCAGTGTCTCGTACTAATAACTTGACTTAGGGGGCCCTTCTTGATAAGTTCTGCTTCATCTGCTTGATGGTATCCCTAACTTAACCTACCGTTGGGATGGCACATCTCCGTCACTTGTTGCATCGCCGACGGCACTTCATTTGCTGTCCTGGTCCTGTTCCTGATTGATTGTTCAGATGTTCATCAAAGTACTGCTTCGTATGTACAGATGTTCATCGAAGTACCTTCGTTTGTTATAATACTCACATTCCTATCCCACATTTCAGCTTACGACACAGCTTAGCCTCTGTGGGATGGCAGAACTTTCGCATTTATATGAGCGGTGGGCTGTTTTAGCTTTTTCTGTCGGAAGAGTTGGGTTTGCTGCCTCAGTTTCTGTCTGGACCGTTACATACTCTGACGGCTAGTATCGTGGTGGAGGTTGTATCGTGGTGGACGCCGGTACTGAAAATTGTTAACTACGGAGAGTCTTTGCGCATCTTAACCATCACTAGGTAGAGGTCCGACTCGATGTTGGCGCCTCGATAGGTTCCGACGTCGATGATGTGTCAGAAGTGCCGGCCATCTATCAAACCGTGGTCGATATGTGATTCCATTTGTTTTGATGACCTCTAGGTGTACCGATGTGCTGTGCTGGAAGAAGATAGAAATGTAACAACTTCGAAATGAATTAGTCTGCGGCTGATATTCCGGAATACGTGCATCTACACAGAAAAAAAATGAATTTTAACAGGCGCGTAAAATTTCTCCTCGTTTAATTCCAAGCCAAAAGAGGCGTTTGTGCGAAATTGTTTGCAATTTTTCATGCGCCATACAACAATGTTTGCAATCTGTCACATACAGGCTAGATTCAGGCGTTATTCCCTTTACGTACATTAGATAACGCAGAAAATTAAATTTTTCTTATTATCTGTGTATAGTGCATAACCTCTATAAATGAAATCTTGAGTACTAGTTCAACTCAAGCTGCATTCAATTGGTATTTAGCCAGAAACAAATTTGACTGTTGGAACTAGAGTCTTTCAAAGTTATATGTTCGTCACTTTTCAAAAAAGACTACTAAACGAAGAATGCTGCAATCGAGTCTAGCTTACTAAAATAAGCAGTAAGATTCAGTATTGCAATGGAAACAATCTATAGCTGATATTGGAAAAAGCCGAATTGCACAAGTTTCAACGATGGTATTCAGAAAAAAAGCTTTTATATTGGTTTTATTCGTTCATGATAGAAGCCAGAGGGACCAACGGAATATGTTACACACTAGTCTACTCTCGCATATTATTAGAAAGCCGTTCAAATACTTGGTTATCTTCTTTTTATTTTGAATCTTCTGAAACTGCAACAGTCTTCTGCTAGAGGTGGTCAC
>JASCZW010018281.1:0-15685 GCA_034211315.2 Aedes japonicus
GTCGAGAAGTGCCATGGCAGATGATTTCGAAACAGACTTGTTCCGTCTGAGGATGTTACTGACTCGATTAAGTTGGTGAATTGTCGACCGACCACGTCGGAAGCCAAATTGTTCGTCGAGCAAGATGTTCAGCTCATCGGCAGATGAAAGAAGCCGACGGTGGATTGCTTTTCAAACAGTTTTGATAGTCCTGAGAGAAGGCTGATGGGCCTATAGCTCTTGGAACATGAAGATCTTCCCAGGTTTCTGGATAGGAATGACTTTGGCTGACTTCCAACACGAGGGGAAGTAGCTAATTTGGAGGCATTGGCTGAAGACCATCGCCAGATGGTTATAGAACTGGTGGCTCAATTGCTTGAGCTCCAAGTTCATGATATTATCGAAACCTGGGGCCTTCATGTTCTTCAGCCGCTTTGATATAGGTCAACAATTCGTCAGCTGAGACCTCCAACTCTTCCGGAGAAGTCATTGGGACTTTGATGGATGTTGTTTACAAGCTCGCTAACGGCAGCCTCGTGGGATCTAAACTGCGTCGATACACGCCTTTTTATACAGTCTGTGGAGTGAGATACAAAACAAAAGGCTCACCGGATTGGTCCACCAATCGGTGTGAATGGCGTTGCAAAAAAGAACACAAAAGATTAGGTAGAAAAAGGTGACCGTATTCCCGCGGCCGTCTCGGGGTTAGTAAGGGTGTGTGTGTGTCATAGGAAGAGTGGGAAAGGAAAGGAAACGAACACAAAACGATGCGTCCTCCATGGTAGCAATGCGGTGCGTGAACGTTTAGGCTCTGGAAAACTTCGCTGTCGCGAACATACACCCCGCGCGTAAAGGACTGGATGGCTTTTCTTCTCGGCCGTAGATTCCTGTTTGAAGGATCTATTTTCTTCTATAGGTGAGAGAGAAAGTTTGTTAATAGGGCGTATTAATACAAATCCATCAGCACAAACATGAACGACCTTTGTAACTTCAAAAGACGTTTGACATGTTACCTGGCGGATTGCCTACTTCCCATGTATTGTGTAGCACAATGCAGCTTTCGGAAAGAACTGAAGCGTTTGAAACGTGGATTTTCATCGATATATAATATAGTAATCACGACTAGATTTGAAGGTTTTATTCCGGGAAGGTCCAATTCAGACATTTTTTCGACAACAGTTTGCTTATAGTCCCATGATTGAAAGAACTGTGGACCGTTCCACCACAATGAGTTATTTTGGGTCAGATCTGGAGACTGGCCCTGAGATACTACGTCAGCTGTATTTTCTTTTGACCGGACATAATTCCATATAGTATGCTGGTGCTCGTGGACAATGCCAGACACACGATTACGAACGAGAGGTTGAATCATTGCCGGAAGTTTTCCTAACCGAACAAACACGATATGACTATCTGACGACAAGTGAACGCTGGAAATACTAGCATAATGAATAGGAAACACCTTGTGGACTAACCTTGAAAACAACAATGCTGCACAGAGTACTTTTCGAGCAATCGTCATATCCTGTAGAGGAGCAATCTTACTTTTGCTGCCCAACAATCGTACAAAACAATCATTTTCCGAGTCAATGCCGCGTACGTAAATGCAAGCACCGTAAGCCAATCTGCTAAGCCGGGCGTCAGCGAAACCTTGTAGCTCCAAAGCGGCGTATTGAAAACTAGCAACAGAACTCGGAACCTTTATTTCATTGACTCCTTTCAGAGAGTCACCAAACCATAGCCAATTATTCAGTAGATCTCCTTCCAAAGGAGAGTCCCAATCAATTTTGGCCGACGCATCAAAGACGACCCTTAGTTTAGGACCATGTGGTCGCAGCATAGCATTATGAAGCATGCTATATTTCATCATATTAAGAAGATCATCGGATTTCCGAAAGGCTGAGTACTGAACATGCAAACTCGGTTGTTTACGAAGACGCTTCTCCAGGAAAAGAAATCGACGAAGAGACAACGATCTGTTTTTCTCGAGTTGGTGGAGGGTGGTTCGGAGTGGAAGCTTAACTATTAACCTGCGTGTGGAATCTCTTTGCTGGGACAGACGAAAAAACTCTTCACATTCCTGTTCTTCTGAAGTGGAAGAAGGTTGGCTGTCTACTTTTTCAAACTCCCAAACTCGTTTTATTAATGCGTTGAGGGATTCGATTGTCACGGAATTTACCTGTAGAGAGTTTACGATAGCTGATGCACCATCTTGGATCTCGCCAGTGACGACCCAACCCAATTCCGTTTCGCGCAAATCTGGTAGACCATCGCCAATAACAAGATGTCCGGGTTTCAACAGACGAAAGAACTCGGTAACCCCAATCAACAAATCAATCTCTGCTGGGTACCAAACATCGGATCAGCTAATTGAAAACCCGAGGGAATTTTCCACCCCGAAATGTCGACGGTTTTACACGGAAGAGGATTCGTAATTTTGGATGTGACCAGGCATTTCAAGGAGGCATTATACTCAGTGTATAATGATTGGACATTGACTTCGACTTGTAATGTTGATTTACTGCGAGTACCGTTTACACTGACAATATCTGCATTAACAGGGGTACCTTTGATTCCCAATTTCTGGAACATCGAAACGGATAGGAGGTTAGTCTGGGCTCCGCAATCAAGTAAAGCACGGCAACGGATGGCACGATCATTTCTATCAAGGATGTTTACGACAGCAGTAAGTAGCAATGCATTGGGCAGAACAGCTGAAGAAGAAGTCGATGAAACATTCATAGACACAGCACTAGGGACGGATGGTTGCGGTGGAGGAGCGGACGACGCTTGGATGGAAACATTTTGCTCTTGTAGTATTGGAGTCACGCATTCAGTACTCTCAGTTTTCCGACTCTCTTCATGAAGAAGCGAATGATGACGTTTGTGACATTTAGAACAACTATTCTTGGATTGACAGTTCAGTGATCGGTGGCCACGACGAAGGCAATTGAAACAGACTCGTGATTCTTTTACTTTTAATATTCGATCTGGCACCGACAACTCACGAAATTCGGAACATTGGTAATTGAAATGAGTACCATCACACAGTTGACAAGATTCGTTGCTTTCAGCAGAGGTAGAGGCATGAATTTTCACATGAACGGGCTTAGACGGAGGCTGCGAGGACTTAGTAACAGACGATTTAGCCGAAGAAGGTTGATCGGTTTCACATCGCTCAAGGACACGACACTGTTCCTTAAGAAATTGTAATGTTTCTTCGAAATCAGGTAACTCTCCATGCGAAAGAGAACGTTCCCAATACTTTCGAGTAACGGGATCAAGACACGAAGTAAGAATTTTCGTTATGATGAGTCCAGATGTATCATCTATTTCTTGACCCATGAACTTTAAACCTTCAACGTGCCGTGTGCACGTGTCTAACAATTCACGTAACTCACGATATGACTCCTTGGTCATCCTTTTCAACGACAAAAGGCCCCCAATATGGGTATCAATGATCACTCGTTTATTTTCAAATCGATCAACAAGGATTTCCCAAGCATGTTTGTAATTATTGTCTGCTAGAGTTTTCGCGTCAATAATACCGGCAGCTGCACCAACTAGTGCCTTGTCGAGATGATGCAATTTAATTGCATCAGAATCCGAACACTTATCAACGATATCTTGAAACATCGTTTTGAACCGTGGCCAATTTTCATAGCGCCCATCGAAAGTTGGAATGGGTGCTCTGAGCGGCTGCTGCTGAATAATTACTTGAGGAGAACTCGTTTGCATCGTAGTTGGTACAGCATTGGCAGCCGGTTTTGAAAAGAAATCAGTCAAAATCTCCACACGAATCATAGCATCTGTGTGAAGATTTTCAAACTCGGAAAGTTTCTCATCCTGCTCATCGAGCTTACCGGATGGAGTATTAGCAAATATTTCGTTATGGAAAGCAACATAACTGTTGTAAAACGTTTCAAGTCTCTTCGTATACACTCGTAGAATGGGAAGACTCACCTGACTGGGATCATCTTCCGCTTTCTCCAAAGCTTTAAAAATGGTGGTAACGCTGGCCTTCACCTGGCCGCGCTGATGGATAAGCGTCTTTACTTCCTCCATTTTTATCGTTTTTGTTGACTCTGGTGTGCGTGGTAGTGGCATCGGAAAGGGGAAAACGCTGCTACGATAGAGCAACAATCACAAACTCGAAATGATGACACGACTCGTTCACAGGAATACCACCAGCGTTCTTTTCTATTAATCACTTTTGAAGCCTCTTCACACAGGCTGGTTTCACTATACAGTTCTTCAACTAAGTTTTACGTGACCTACTGGCATCACAGGATGGAAGGATGTTGTCACTACGGAAGAGCGACTCTCGAGCAGCATGATACCAGCTAGGAACACGTCACATCACTTTTAGCTCAGCAAGCTACACTACTAACAGTTCTTTTTGCGTTCTAGCAAAACACTTCATGTTCATACTTGTCAATTCACATCAACAGTGGCAGTAGAAATTCAATCAGCAAACAGTTCACAACACTTTTCGTACTGCACTGCTATAGCACTTCTCTTGGACTGTAGTTCTTGTTCTTTTTCTTCGTCCGGTTTGATTGGACCACTATGTTGGCTCCTCTTGCCAACGTTTACAGCGAGAACAACAGCAGCGAACAGCAACGATCGGATTCCAACACCAACAGTGCCGAACCACTCAGGGGACCTGCTTCCACTTAACACTCACAACGACGTGCCGAACTACCTGTGTATCTCAGTCGCCTACCTTCCCGATGGCCAGTTCTGAAAAGAACTATGGCCTAAATCAACTCTTTACAAATGGAAGGTAGCGAGAGATTGCAGAATTAGTCAGCAGTGGCAGAAAGGTCCTCTGAGAGGCAGCGAAGAACGGGGTAGCAGCGACATCCAAACAACGGCGGAGATTAAGCAGCAATTAGTTGAGTAGCGGATTCGCTACATCCCACAGGGCTCGGTGTAGAAATGATATCCTCACTACGGTTTTCACTACGTTTTTATTGATGTTCACTGCATAGCTTACAAAAAACTTCTGATCTAAACTGCAGTAGTAGTAGTAATAAAATATGCTTTTATTTATCAGTTTTTTGTCGTATAAACTATTTTTTATAGATTAAGTGTTTCAGCCCAATGGGCTCTTCAGCTTTGTTAATGAATTGTTTGTGTTTGGTGTGTTTAGTGTGTTTATGTTTTACATGAAATTGTCAGTGCAGCCCTTGGGGCATTGTTAGCTTTAAAATTTGATAACCTACCTAATCTAAAACTACAACTACAATTTGAAAATCCTAGGGGTGGGGAACCAGATTCCGAATGATCTGGTGATCCGATGTGAGGCAGCGTGCCCTGTACCGATTGATAGACTCACTAAAGCGATCGTCGAGCATTTTTATCTCGGCCAGACGGTGGACCTCAGATGTTCTTGTCCTCGGAGGGGTGTTCATTATCATCCTGAGGAACTTGTTTTGTACTCTCTGAAGTTTCAGGAGATGTGTTTTTGCACAACTCTCCCAGATTGGCATTGCATACTCGATGACCGGAAGTATAATTTGCTTGTAGACAGCAAGCTTATTTTTAAGGGATAATGTAGACCTTCTGTTGATCAATGGGTACAGTAGTTTCAACAGAGTATTACATTTTGTGACAGTTTTGTCAACCTGATCCCTGAAAATAAGCTTGCTGTCCAGAGTGACACCAAGATAGACAGCTGATTTGGTCCATTCCACCGTTGTGTTGTTCAGGCTTATTTTACAATTCTCAGGCGGGACAAGTCTGGGAGAATTAGAATGTGGAAACAGGATGACCTGGGTTTTCGCTGCGTTGATACAAATCTTCCATTCAGTGAAGTATTCTGACAGAACATTCAGGCTTCGCTGCAGTTTCGCGGCAAGCGCTCTTATTACCCTACCATTGTGGACGACTGCGGTATCATCGGCGAACAACGACAGAGATCCATTTTCAGGGAGCGGGGGTATATCCGAGGTGAATAGATTGAACAGAAGTGGACCTAATATACTTCCCTGCGGAACACCGGCGGAGATCTCCTGACTACCGGAAACTGCACCATGCAACGAAACACGGAATGTCCTGTCAGAGAGATAATTTTTAATAATCTTCACCAGGAAGATTGGAAGATTGTATCGCTTGAGCTTGTACACCAAGCCATCATGCCACACATTATCGAAGGCCTTCTCGATATCGAGAAGGGCCATAGCGGATGTTTTCGAAACAGACTTGTTCCGCCTGAGGATGTTCATGACTCGATTAAGTTGATGGACTGTTGAGTGACCATGACGGAAGCCAAATTGTTCGTCAAGCATGATGTTAAGCTCGTCGGCGGATGAAAGAAGCCGACGGTGGATTGCTTTCTCAAACAGCTTGGATACTCCTGAGAGAAGGCTGATTGGTCTATAGCTTTTGGAACACGAAGGATCTTTCCCAGGTTTCCGGATGGGTATGACTTTAGCTGACTTCCAACACGAGGGGAAGTAGCTAAGTCGCAGGCATTGGTTGAAAACCATCGCCAGATGGTTATAGAACTGGGGGCTTAATTGCTTGAGCTCCAAGTTCAAGATGTTATCGAAACCTGGGGCCTTCATGTTCTTAGACGCTTTGATATAGGTCAACAATTCGTCAGCTGAGATCTCTAACTCTTCCGAGAAGTCATTGGGACTTAGATGGATGTTGTTCACAACCTCGCTAACGGCAGCATCATGTGGACTGACGATGTTTTGACCGAGATTGTGGGAGCTGACAAAGTGTTGACTTATCTCAGCAGCCTTCTCTGCAGGAGTTATCAATCGATCCTTAGAGCCATTGCTGTCTAATGGGATCAACGGTGGAATGGGCCTTGGCTTAGTTTTTAAAATTTTGGTCAACTTCCAGAACGGCTTTGCACAATTTGGGAGAGAGCGGATCTTGTCGGCAAAATTGTTATTTTTAAGGTTCACCATTCTGGCCTTAATAATTTTTGTCACTCGATTACAGTGACGTTTGAGCGTTGGCAAACCAGTTCGCTGATATTGCCGTCGAATGGCGTTGCGCAATTGTATTAAATCTTTAGTGGGTCTATCAATGGGTACAGAGTCACTCACCTGATCAATCACCGGTACATGTTGCTCCCGGGCCTGGGCGATCGCTTGCTCGATGCTCTGCAGCTGCCGTTCGATGTCATCAACCGAATCAAGGTGCATGTCGAAATCGATATTGTCGTCCACGTGTTGTCGGAACCTCTCCCAACTGGCGCGATGGTAGTTCCGTCTGGTGATTCTATGCCGGTTGACCGAGGAGCCAACTTCGGCCACCACCGGATAGTGGTCCGAGCTGAGCTCCTGGTGTACGATCGGCTGGGCGATGTTGTTCCCCATGTTGGTGAGAAAGATGTCGATTGTCGAATGGACCCCGGATCTGCTCAACCGGGTGGGAGTATCCGGGCCCAGGACGGTGTAATGTCCCTCTTCCAGGTCTTCCTGCAGAATTATTCCGTTCCGATTCCGCCGGGTGTTCCCCCAGGCTTCGTGTTTCGCATTTAGGTCGCCAGCGATGATGAAGTGCCCCTGCCTCCGAGTTAGCTTACGGATGTCGTTTCGTAGGGCCGTTGTTGTTCCGTTGTTGGTACTGGCTTGCTTGGGACAATAGGCCGCGATGATGGTGATTGGGCCGACAGCAGTTTCGACCTCGACTCCGATGGCTTCGATGGACTGCAGCTGAAAGCTCGGAAGCAGATGGCAGTTGATGTTGTAGCGCAGGGCGATCGCGACTCCTCCTCCACTAGGGCCGCTACGATCAAGTCGCACAATCCGGTATCCTGGGATAATAACGGTGAGTTCGGGCTTGAGGTGTGTCTCGGTGACGATGGCGATGTCGATGGCCTTCCTGTTAAGGAAGTCACCGAGCTCAACGGTTTTGTTCCGGATGGAACAAGCATTCCAATTTACGATGTTGATGGAGCGATTATGGTCCATATTTGGAAATGAACGTCATCGTCACGGATGTGGCGGCTTTGAGCTGTTCCTCCTTGGAGCGGCAGGAACGTAGTTGGCGATAGAGCTCTTGAACGAACTCCACCAGTTGCTCCGAGTTGTAGAGCTGTTCGTCGACGGGTGGTTGCGTGAAGGTACTGCGACTCGCATTGCCCCAGCCTGGAGGAGTAGTCGGGTTGGGGGCGGCGGCGGCTGCCGTGAAACGATGATGGACCGAAGCTGACGGGCGGTTTGCTTGGCGGTGATTCAATGGGATCGGCGGTAGGTTTGTCACCTGATACCGAAGCGACGGGAAATTCTCCTCGTTCATCGGAGGTGGTGGACGGCGTTGAGCAGGCCGAGACTTGGTGGAGGCCTTTTTTCGGATAGCCAAAAATTCAGCACGTTTTGAACAGGTTCGATTGCAGCTCTCATGGTTACCGCCACAATTTGCGCACTTCAGTAGCGCACCTTCTTCCATCGGGGCACAATCGTTGGTACTGTGGGCTCCAGCACACTTGCCACATCGTGGTTTCATGTGGCAGTTTCGAGTTCCATGTCCGAACGCAAGGCAGTTGCCACACTGCGTTACGTCGTGCTGTCTCGGACGATACCGGTCCCACTCGACGATGACGTCGAAAAGGGCCCGTGTTTTCATCAGCTCCGCCATCGTGACGGATCCCTTCACAAGGTGGACCAGATAGAGTTGGTCCCGGTTGTTACCGTGTTGCTGGCGCCTGATGGGAAACACCTTCTGAGGCTTTAGTGCCGCCGCTTGCAGCTCTGCGAAGATTGACTCCGGTGTGAGTTCTGGGAGGCCACGCAGAATCACCTTCAATGGCTTGCTTCCGGGCGCGTCGTGAGTGTAAAACTCATGTTTTTTCGCGACTAGGTGAGCGCCGACAGCACGGTAGTTAGCCTCCGTCGAGCACATAATTTTGGTTCCATTACTGCACAGCTTGTACAGCGGATGGATTTTGATAGCTGCAAGCTCGGTCCTGAGTGCAGCAATGTCCTTTGACGTCGTGAAGAGCGGGGGAACCTTCACCTTCTTCGGCACCTCCTGGATCGGAAGCACGGCGAATTGATTGCTCGCTAGTAGACGAGCGTTGCGATCCACTGGATCGGCGTCATCGTGGCGCAGCCGCTTGGAGCTGCCCGGTTGCGGTAATGTTTCGGGAGCGGATGTCACCGTTGGTCGATTTTTTCGACCCATTGCCACAGCAATAGGTCGAGCGGGAAATGTATCCGAACTTTGAAGCACTTTTTTCTGCTTTGCCACCACCAAAAGATGAGCAAGCGCAGGCGATAGGTTGTGAACCGAACACGCAATCGCGAGAAAGCGGGCGAGGGGGAAAAACGGGAGAAAAAACTTTTACTGCGAGGGAGCGAAAAACACGACCGATCGTGTCGCTTGGTAAAACTGGAATGAGATCTAAACTGCGTCGATACACGCCTTTTTATACAGTCTGTGGAGTGAGATACAAAACAAAAGGCTCACCGGATTGGTCCACCAATCGGTGTGAATGGCGTTGCAAAAAAAAGAACCCAAAAGATTAGTAGAAAAAGGTGACCGTATTCCCGCGGCCGTCTCGGGGTTAGTAAGGGTGTATGTGTGTGTCATAGGAAGAGTGGGAAAGGAAAGGAAACGAACACAAAACGATGCGTCCTCCATGGTAGCAATGCGGTGCGTGAACGTTTAGGCTCCGGAAAACTTCGCTGTCGCGAACAAGTGCAATTAATTGCCAACGTTCAACTTGTGAAATAAAGTGACCTGTGTAGTTGACACGAACTTTTACCGTGACAAGTGTAGTTAATACGAAATTTTACAGTGACATGTGTGGTTAACACGAACTTTTACCGTAATAAGTGTGGTTAATACGAAATTTTACCGTGACATGTGTGGTTAACACGAACTTTCACCGTAATAAGTGTGGTTAATACGAACTTTTACCGTGACATCGCGAAAAAGGAAAAGAAAAAGAACAGTTCAAGTGTTTGCCATCGTGGAACAACGTAGGGCATCACCCTTATCTTTTCGACGCCCTCCGTGTCACACTCAAGGAAAAGGAAAGTGAAGACCAGTACCCAACCGCATACCGTGCAGACCAACACAGCGAGATGTCATCAACCATCGTTGCATCGATCGCCCTGTAAGTAATTTTAATATTTTCTATGCCAACAGGCTCAGGTCTGATTATCTATGTAAATATTTCAAAACAAAAACCCCGCGACCATTTTCGCACGTAATCAAAGCAGAGTGAATATCTGCAGATGTTAATAATAAGTTGTAAGTGACAAGACTTTCGGAGGAAAATAAGCCCCGCGTCTTTTATACGCGTGTACCTAATCACATAGCAGAGTGAATATCTGTTGTATGAGTGTGATTGGAACAGTGTATCTGTTCCCCGAAAGCACATAACCTTCTACCAGTGCAGTGTAAATCTCGCACCGCGTAGGAAACTAATTGCACAACAGAGCGCATATCTGTGGCAAGTGTGATTAGCCCGGAGAAAATCTGCTTAAAATAAGGCCATCCCACCGTTAAAGGTGTTTAAAACCAATCCACCGGGTTTAAAGGTGTGTACGCTGATCACACAACAGAGTGAATATCTGTGGCAGGTGCGATCAGAGCAGAAAAGTACCCGTTTAAAAAATTATCATACCCAAAACAAAGCAGAACGAACATCTGCATCATAGAGTTTAAGCAACTACCCATATAACTATTATCTTAAAGAAAATTTATAAATTCATTGAAAAACATATTTTTCCTTCAATTCGAAGGCTCTCTTTTTGATTTTATGAACAGATATAATCCATATAATTTAAGAAATCGTGAAAGCAATAACATGAACAATTCCTCAAATTTGAATCAAAATCCTATCCCACAACCACCTCCTCAACGTAAACCTCTTTTGTTACCGAATAGAATTGGAAATATGAATCCTGAACAAGAAGAGAATGAAACAGCCAGGTTGCTCGAACAGGCTGATAAAATTATGAAATCCCTTCAAACGCCACAAGCAGTCCGAGAGCTGCAACCTTTTGATGGGAATCCTATTAAATTGCAAAAATAAAAAAATATACGACGAGGCCGTTGTAGCACTTAAGAAAAAACAGAACAAAGACTTGGAAAATTATAACAGAAACAAAGAAGAAGATCCATTGTTCGAGGAGGGAGGATCGGTTTACATCGCCCGACAAGGTGTGAGAAGTAAAACAAAGGATAAGTATCATCCCTATAAAATCTCCAAGGACAACACCAAGACGTTCGAAGATGAAACGGGCAGGAAGATCCACAAAACGAAAATTCGGCGGCGAAGGAAATAAATAATAATAATTTTTTTCTTCCAGCACACATTACCCCCATAGAAAAATTCTGCTACACAACAGCCGACATCACCATTACGGACCTTTCGAGACATGATGGTCTCATAGCATTCGAGGGAAGGCAAGCCAAAATTGTAACATCCCAACATTTCCATCTTCACATTGTGGACTTGGAAAAGTTTGAAAATAGCTTCCTCAACCTTCAGTACACACTTCATCAGTTTGAAAGACAAAACACGACGAAACAATATCGTAAAACACTGGACATGCGGATGAAACAACTCTCTGACAATGACTAAAATATTTACCTGCACTTAGTAATTCAGAAAAAGCACCAAAAAATGAAAAAAGTGCCACTAAATTATTAAGGCCTGTACCAACAAATAATGTGTGATCAGCATTAAAAAATTAGGAATGAGCAATAAAAGATGAGAAAAGATCTTCGGATAATCTAAATGTGACCGGTAAATCTATCAAATAAAGCAACAGCTATTAGTATATGTGCAATTAAATATGGCAGTATTTCCGCCAAATTATGTAATTTGAGCACTAAACTATTCGCATATGTCTTTCAATTTTATTGGATTTTCCCATAAAAACAGTAAAATGAGCAATGGATAAATAAATAACCATATAAATATCCATTGCTCATTTTACTGTTTTTATGGGAAAATCCAATAAAATTGAAAGACATATGCGAATAGTTTAGTGCTCAAATTACATAATTTGGCGGAAATACTGCCATATTTAATTGCACATATACTAATAGCTGTTGCTTTATTTGACAGATTTACCGGTCACAATTAGATTATCCGAAGATCTTTTCTCATCTTTTATTGCTCATTCCTAATTTTTTAATGCTGATCACACATTATTTGTTGGCACAGGCCTTAATAATTTAGTGGCACTTTTTTCATTTTTTATTGCTCAAATCTCTCTTTTAATTGATGATTAATTATGCTGCCCTCTGACAATTACCATCGACTTAAGCCCATGCACAGACAGAAAAGAGGACTTTTAAACCCTGTTGGGTCACTCATCAAGTCACTGATAGGAAACTTGGACGATAACGACTTAAAACTAATCCGGCAAACTCTGGAGGACTCCAGAACAAAAACAAATCTTCTAATAGACAGTAACAACCGACAGATGAAAATTAATCAACATTTTGAAACAAAAATTAACGAAATTGTCAAACATGTTAATGAACACCAGATAAAAATCCTAAAAAAATTGCAAAAGTATCCAATAACTCAAATAATCAAAACGAAAATTATCTGAAAGGTATAGTTCATGATATATTTTTCAACATAGATTTACTAGATAGCCAACTCAAAGATATCTTCGAAGTAGTTCAATTATCAAGAATAGGAATTTTGTCTAAAGCTATATTGAATGTTAATGAAACAAACCATATATTGAATATTTTGGAAAAACAAAACATTTCTATTACTAATTTTGATCAAATCTATGAATTCTTAGGAATCGAAACACATCATGAAAAATCAAAGATAATATTTGTCATTAAAATTCTAATTTTCATGTTAGGAAACTTTCGATATATTAAATTTGAAACCTTACCTTCAAACCATAAAGAAATATTAACGCCATTTAATCTAGCTATTCTAAGTGAATCAATGGCCTTCGGAGTAAACAAAGAATGTACCATTATTGAAAATTATAGAATTTGTATTAAACAGGAGCTCATAAATATAACAGGTGATGGCTGTATTGAAAATGGATTACGAGGCATCAACGCATCCTGCCCCTACGAGAAACAACGAGACGAAATGAACATCAGACCAATTGATGGACACACACTGGTCATACAAAATGCTGTTCAACCTGTTCTCTTGGATTCAAGCTGCAACATCAAAACAAGGAAGATAACTGGAACCCTATTGATAACTTATCGCAACTACTCTATCACCATAAATGGAGCTAAATACGATGATAGAAAGACGACGGATCATCACGATATTAATCTAATCTCAACAATTGGAGTAGACTTTCAAGCAACAGTAGTCTTCGACAAACCTGATCTGGAGCGAGTTAACCTGCTACGAATTGAAAACCGAAACCACATCCATAAACTGAGGAAGGATCATGCAACACTGCAACAAACCACAACCGGATTCTTGGGCCTATTCGCAGCCATTATCAAAGGACTGATAATTATGAGCCTGAGGAAATCACTCGGATTTTGCAGACAGCGAAATGAAAACTCAACAGAGGTAAACCCTTGTGATAATACAAAAAGCATAGAATCTTCCCTCTCCACAGTCCAAAACTCTACGGAGACATCCTTAGAACATCCACCAAATTCAACCCCGATGGTTCATTCGGTCACCCATCTTAATCAACAAACCAGGTTTCATCTTTAGCATCAAATACACGGACAACATGATCAACCAAATTTTACAAAATCTGGATGAAGTCGCTAGATCAGTAACTAACAACAACTTAAGATTCGGGACGAATCTTCGTTAGGGAGAGACTAGTTATCACCTACATCTCCTATATCCATTAAGAGATCCACTTAGCCACCAAACAACGGCTAAGTGTCACATTCCAAGTCAACCAGTTATACCGCATCAGCATGAACGAAGTCCAGAGGACAATCGAACCTACCATCAATAACGTCGATTCACCAGCATATCGCTACATCGACAATTCGGGTGCACCAACTAGCACACTGCAACATCAACACTTTGGATGCACCGATCGTACCATTGGAGTCCATCGATTGATCGGCGCATAGCAACCAACGACGGAGGAACCCGGAGTCAGCAGAACGTGACCCAGCCGCGTGCCTCGCCTGTTAGAGAACTTTAGCTTAGCTTAAGAATTCATGAATAAAGCAGTCTTATTCCAGCAGTCAGTTAGTGTAGTTCATTTTAAAAACGTATCCGGGAAACCCCAACGTTTAACGTTAATATATATTATATATATATATATATATATATATATATATATATATATATATATATATATATATATATATATATATACATACATATATATTTATATATATATATAAATATATATATATATATATATATATATATATATATATATATATATATATATATATATATATATATATACATATATATTTATATATATATATATATATATATATATATATATATATATATATATATATATATATATATATATATATATATATATATATATATACAGACATATCTGTATATATATATATATATATATATATATATATATATATATATATATATATACATACATATATATTTATATATATATATATATATATATATATATATATATATATATATATATATATATATATACAGCAATTCCATGAAAAAAAGTTATACGATCTCTCAGAATTTTATAATATTCGGTAGGATTGTTCAACATCGAAAAATATTAGACCCGTATTTTTTATTTCGTTATTAGACTGGACCTTTCTGTGTTAGACTGGTCCAAAAATCGTGATTTTTCAAAATCTTCAATTTTCAAAAATTTATAACTCCTAAACCGTTTAACCGATTTTAGTCATTTTTGGCCATTGTATTGGTATTTTTTTGAATTTCCAAGCAAAAATACGAAACCTTTGAATATATCAATTTTTGTATGAAAAAAATACAAAACAAATAGTTTTTCTTGAATTTGACTGCGAGGGGCCTCAACGACTCCTTGTTTTAGTATTTTTAAATGAAAGAGCATTCAATTTTACATAACATATCAAAAAATTGGAGATGTTCTGCGTGTCGTTTTGGAGATACAATTTTTTAAATAATAAATCATTACTCTTCATTTTATACATCACCTGCCTGTAGAAACGATGAAGATGCATGGTAGATTACCATGCGTCTCCATCCAATCAAACCTATGACTAATGAAATCTATGAGTAGGTCACAGAATGTCAAGTAAATATTATATAATAAATAATATTTACTTGACATAATTATATAATATTATAGCAACTAAGACTAATGAGACTTTAGGTAGATATTGACAATTTGATTACCTAACATTCTTTTCGTTACACAGAGGGGCATTGGTATTATTATTTAAAAGAAGAACCGTTGATACGTATTGACTACCTACTGTAGATGTAGAATGTTTATCGACCTGTGAGATTGAATTGAATTGTTTCTCGGCTGTAGCGATCAGGTCTACTCGCTGACGGGAGGGAGTAGAGTGGAATTTCTAAAGCGGAGAAGCAGCAGAGTGAACAACATCTCTTTCATTTCATACTCGTCGCTCGCTTGCGTTATCTGTTATTCTGTTGCTTTCTCGCTTTAGAAATTCCGCTCTACTCGCTCCCGTCTGCAAATAGACCTGATCGCTACAGCCGAGAAACAATTCAATACCTATTGTAGTCTAGGCTGCAGTTCACTTCACTTGATCGTAGGTACAATATAAACATCATATAAAACACGGAAATTTA
>JASCZW010018282.1:0-15689 GCA_034211315.2 Aedes japonicus
TGCTTTCACAGCTCGAATGCGTCTTCGCTTCCGTGGAGCACCTCCCGGAAAACTAAAGATGTCCCTCCTCAGCAAATCCGAATCAGACTCGTCATCTGAAAGAGGAGCGAAAGGATTTGTATTGGTATCGGGTGGCGAAGCTTTGCTTAAGCATTTCTGCAAAGAGTGCCTTGAGACGTTGTTTCAGAGAACGTTCCAATTTTTCCCGCGTTGTTTATACGCCGGGCACGACGAGAGCATGAGGAGGTTCCCTTGCAGAAAACGCATTTGAGTGTATTATCTGCACAGGGGATCAGCCTCATGTTTCTCCCCGCAAGTTGAGCAGCGTGTCTTATTGCCGCAATGGGAGGCCGTATGCCCCATCTGCTGACAGTTTTGGCAAATCATTACCCAGGGTACAAACAGCCGCACAGGTAGCCGAAGTTTATCAGTTCTAAGACTGAGGAAGGGCAGAGCCAGAAAGGTTGCCGAAGCGGGTCTGTGGGGGTAGCTTTTCTTACCCTCGCTATGCGATATTTTCACTAATTTTGTCGCTTCAGTGTCTGAACTGGGGAAGCAGAGAGGTTCTTGAATCGGCCAACCGCTCGCTTCTTCAAAATTTCAGGGCACAGACTCGCCTCTGTGACCACTCCTACAATCTCCACATCACGAGCTGGAATATAAACTCGATATTCGAGTGTAAAATGCTGGGAAGCAGCAATCTCATTAGCCTGCTTCGGGTTAGAGACGACAACACGGAGTTTATTAAATTTTACTTTCAAGTGATCTCTGTCACGGCTGAAAATCGCTTCGTCAGATCAGTAGTGATTTGATACACATTCAAGGTTTCATTTTGGGCTGAAAGTAGACAACCGGATGGACCGACCGAGTCAACCGGATACGATCGCGGTCTGAATATTTTTGTGCCTCCCCATCATCGGGTGGCAAAGGCACTTTCAGCCAAACCGTCCATGTCGAAGAAACCTCTTCAACATGCACGATTTGCCGAAAATTTAAATCACACCACACACACACACACACACACACACACACACACACACACCACACACACACACACACACACGACAAAGAACACACAAATTAAACTCTAGTGGGATGAGGGACAGGAAAAACAAAACTTAACTAAATTACTGTTCTGTTGCTTGCTGCTGCTGCTGACGCACCGTATGCTTGAACGTCGCACTTCTATGCGGGGAGCGAGGCGGTGCGCTGATGCTGATCGCCTTCGGGTGCACTCGCTCAACGCTGTCGGATGACCGTTGGCGATGTAGTGGTGTATCGCTGGTTAGCGTCACCACGTAGAGGTGAATCGAAAATAAGCGGGAAGATAATTCGCCAGCTAGCACTGTTTGATTTGTCTATTTCACGGGAAAACCACACTGCCTTCTTAGAAAAAAAACTCACTTTTACTTTACTCACTGAAGTGAGTATATTTTAAGAAGAGAAACTGAGTTTTTTCCAACGAGTGCACTTGAATAAATCTTCCAAAATAACGGAGCGCTGGATCGAACGAACGTTCTTCTTTCGCTGAACGAAGTGGGGTGAGAAACCTAATTGCATCCTCGATAGCCCGTGCTTGCTTTCCGTAAATTTCGTCAGCCTGTTGAGGATGATCCTCTCCAAGAGTTTCCCGAGAGTATCCAACAGGCATATTGGCCTATACGATGTTGGATCCCCGGAGGTTTTCCTGGCTTCAGCAGCAACACTTGTTTCTGTATTTTCCACGTGTCCGGGAAATGGCCTTCCTATAGACATTTCTGTAGCACATTCCGGGAATGCTTGAATCGCCACTTTCAGAGTTACGTAGGGATTCCATCCGGTCCGGGTGCCTTGTTCACCTTAAGCACTTTCGCCACTGCCACGAGCTCCTCGTTCGAGACTTGCATGCTCTCAACGTTACTTCTTATTTCCTCGCTGTAAGGTGTACGGGGCCATGTGGTTGGTCCGTGTGTCGAAAAGAGTCCATCTACGATAACCTTCAGTTTCGCTGGACATAGCTCTGAAGCCATTGTTTGGACTTTGATCTTTTCCATAATAATACGATACGCGTCGCCTCAGGGGTTCAGTGGCTCGGCACAGCTCCTTGTAGCAGTTCGTCTTGCTTAGTCTTATCTCACGATTTAATTCGGTCCTAGTCGCTCGGAACACCACCCTATGTACCTCTCTGTATGTTGCGGTTTCAGCTCTCTGGACACGTCTTCTGGCTCTGAGACAACTAGCGCGAAGGATGCTGAGTTGCTCATTCCCCCAGTAAGCCGGGCGCCGCTTGTTCCTTGGCTTAAGTTTCCACAGCATGGTTGCGACGCATGTCCTTACTAACGTATTCGTCAGTTCGTCCGCGTTCCGGTTCGAGTGTTCGTTGTCGAACCGAGAGTGCCTCAACGAAGAGTTCCTTGTCGAAGACATTCGTCTTCCACTTCCACTCGCAACAATTTGTCCTTCGTATTGCGACAGGATTTCACTGGCCCATGCTACACCGGATCGCCAGATGCTCGCTATGGTCCTCATACACTCTCCAGTTCATTTTTGTCATCTGCGACGGGCTACAGAAGGCAAAATTGATAACGGATTCACGACCGTCACTGTGAAAAGTGGCGGCGGAACCTACGATTGATAGTGTAACTTCCAGCTTTGCCAGAGCTTCTAGCCCTCTAGCGTTGCTACATCTGCTGCCCCACTCCACAGCCCAAGTATTGAAGACTCCTCCGATGACGACCGGTCTTCTTCCGATGAGCTTTTCAGTCAGTGTATCCAGCATTTGGTGGAACTGCTCCATGGTCCACCTTGAGGGTGTATAGTAGCAGCATACAAAATCCCGTTGATTTTAGCGATCACGAACGCTTCGCATGAACTGGACACTACTTCCTGGATATGGAATCTGCCAATCACTTGTATCGCAGCCATCACTGTTCCGCTACCCAGTTTCCGTTATCGGGAGGAACACGATACGGTTCCGCAATGATTGCGGCATTACACTTTGTTTCTTTGTTGACTGCCACAACAGTTGCTGTGCTACGTCGCAATGATTGAGGTTTATTTGAGTTACCTCTATTACTGCCGACCTGCTGTCGCCTTTTTATAAACATGGCACCTGTAGCACCCGTCATGTGGCAGACTTTGTGCAGACTCTTGCAAAATGGCCCTGGGGTTTAACTCCCCGCATTTCTTGCACAGATCAGATCTGTCCGGACCTTTGCAGTTCCGCGCCTGGTGACCAAAACCCACGCACTTAAAGCACCTCTCCAATTCCTTTGGAACTCGAGGGTCGACTCTCAGTGAGCGCACCGACCACCCAACTTTTATTCGACCCAACTTCAACAGTTTGTTGGCTGTAGCCTTCGGCAGCCGTATAGCCGCCGTCTGTGTGCCACCGTACGCCTCCCTTAACCGGATTGACATTGGTGCATCTCCAATATCGCAGTGCCCCTTCAGCGCCCTCCTCAGCTCGTCTTCTGTTGTGATCTCGTCAAGATTCTTGCACTCGAAGATAGTCTTTTGCTCACCGAAAGTCTTTTCGACGAGCGTCTTGAAGGGTGTGCTCTTGATGGATTCTGCCTTCTTCAGCTCGAAAAGCATCTCACCTTTCTGGGTGCACCTGGTTTTTACCACCTTCTCCCCTAGTTCCTTCAACTCCCGATCAGCTCTCACTATTCAGAGGAGTTCAGCGTATGTCGTTCCATTTTTTACCTCAACAATTAGAGCGTCGCGCTTATTTCGCGTTAACTTTTCGTTAAGGCGTGCTCCCAGTTCCTGCTGCCCCTAGGAAATTTATGGTCTGTCTGTCGGTTGGTCATTCGGCCGGTCGGTCGGTCGGTCTCTTGATAGACTCGGAAACTACCGAACTTATCGGTTTGAAAATGTGGATGCAGGGTTTTTGGGGCTGGGGAAGGTTCTTATAGTGGTTTGAGTCCCCTCTGGAGGGGAGGCCTCTTACAAATGAAACACACATTTATGCATAACTCAAAAACTTATCAAGCAAATAGAACCACATTTGGCATGTGGGGATTTCCAAACACATGTAGAATGTGGCTAAATCAGCTGTTACCAACGTATTAAAAGTGTTCGGTGAACGTTTGTCGACAGCCAGGAAAGGATCGGGGAAAAATCAAAAGCCGGAGGCCACAGCGACAACCTCAAAGCTTCCTGGACAGGAATTTTATGCATCAACCGGATGGGGAAAGGTGGCAGATATTTTCAAGCACATTAAACTGCCAAAAATTGCGGAAAAATATCTGGTGTGGCAGCCCACCTGTACCTGTGGCTTGAAGAGCAACGTTAACATTGCGACCGGAACCGTCAACCAGGAAATTTATTTGAGCGAGTGCCTACAGAAACGTTACTGCCTTTTCTGAGGCGATACAACTGTTTTGTTCTATTTTGGCTGGATTTGGCATCTTGCCATTACGGAAAAAAAAATCCATGGAGTGGTATGCTGCCAACAACGTTCAAGTGGTGCCCAAGGACAAGAACTCTCCCAACACGCCAGAGCTCCGCCCAATCGAACAATATTGGGCCATCGTCAAGCGGAAGCTTAACAAGACTCAAAAAGCTGTTGTGAGCGAGAAAAGTTCAAGGCAAACTAGCGTTCTGCGGCGAATAAAGTGGACAAGGAGACTGTACAAAAAGTAATGGCAGGTGTTAAACGAAAGACCCGGCAATTCGCATTCGGTAAAAATAAAGCTTAGCTGAATATTTCTCCTGTACTCTGTATTAACAAAACTGAAAAAAAAACGTATTTGACTTATTAATAACAACTTTGATCGACTCACACACATTACTGTTTGACCAAATTTTGGTTGAAACACTCTTTAATCAAGTAAGGGGGATGTTTGAGCTACTCTCAGTGCTACATTATGCACAAGTAGTTAATCTAAGGCTATGCAAGAGAAAATTACGTTGAAACGGACAGGACTCGGCGTTGTTTGAAGATAATTTTTTTGTCAATAGACATTTCCAAATATTATAACTACACTTTATTTCTCAAATAAAAAAGACCATACTGTAATTCTTGACCATTTTTTTATTAAACATAGTAAATAACAATGTTTTCCATCTATTTTCATTTAAATTTGCTTTGTTTTTTCGTAGGGTAGGCGAGTTCTCTAACTTTTCCCTTAACACTACTCATAAGCTTCTGATACAGCTTGCAACGGGTTCAGCTAGTATGTAATACAATTTGAATTTCCAACACTTGTGTACTATTCTTATTAACTCCATATACAGTTTTAATGACAATTTAACCGACTCGCACACAATACAACGACTAAATAAACGGAAAACGCCAATCCTACTGTACAGAGTTTCGCTACTTATAGCTCGAGATGCGATAATTGATGATGAATGAATAAGCTAACTTGTCAGTTGAACTAAGGCCCCTAGTTCACATAATCTAATGCATAACACACTGTCGATTAGCTATAGCAATCACCTGCTTCCCCCTCCTTTCAGATCGAGGAGAACAGCGAGGCCACCCTGACGGCCGGTTCGGAAGCCGTCCAGTGGGCGGACGGTTTGCTGCTAGTGTATTCCATCACCGACCGTGATTCGTTCAACTACATCCGCAAGGCCAAAGAGGACCTCCCGTGTGACACCACCCCGGTGGCACTGGTCGGCAACAAAGTGGACATGGTCCACCTGCGACAGGTCAGCACTGACGAGGGTGAAATCCTGGCCAAAGACTTTGAGTGCAAATTCTGTGAAATTTCCGCCGCTGAGCACGTGTACCAAGTGGCCGAGGCATTCCACGATCTCTGTCGAGAGGTGATAGCGGCCAAGCGGAAGTCGAAGCAAAGTTTCATCGACAAGATTGACCGGATGCTGAGCGGGTCACGGACGTACAACCGGGGCAAGAGTGACAGCATTTCACCAAAGGATTAGCAGCCACATCTGGCTATCCGCTCGGGAACAGGTTCGATACGTAATGTGTATTATTAGCCAATTTAAAAGTGCTTGGAGGGTTTGGCGTGCATCGGTATTAATGAAAATAAGTTTTGCTCTGTTGGTTGATTTGCGCAGCGGATCATGAAGGGTGGGAACGAATGATTTACCAGAGCTCAGTAGCTGTGCAGGATTGCGATATAGAATTAATTTATTTGAATTTATTTAAGTGCCTAGATAAATAGCAGCATCGGTAAATGGGTGGAAACAATGGACAATCAATACACCGAGGTGTTGCAGATAAATATAAAACAGACAAACAAGTTTGATTAAATATTTAACCGAAATGGTCTTCAATGTTTGTGATTGTGAAACTCCAAACCAACATCAAATATGGAAGAGGAAACATCTGGACTGTTCAAACGGACGTTTTGCTAAAATTCAATAATTCATAACTTATTCTCACCTCGAAGAGCATCCTCGGTTTTGGCCAAATGGCGGCAGTCCCATTGAAAGCCAAAACGCTCAATGATAATTTTCGACTTTCATCCGTTGTCATCTAGTCGAGTGCACTCAGTAGAATATTGTGGATAACAATTCTGAGGGGCTTCTGCCGATTCTTCTCATTCAGACACAGGTGCGGCGGAAAATTGCGCGAGTGGATAATTTTCACGGAAAACAGAAGGAGATTCAAACCGGGTGCAGCAGTGGTCAACAATCCGTGCAAATATAGGTGAGTGCGTGTGTGTGTGTGTGTGTGTGTGTGTGCAAAAGGCAGCAAGATGAATGGCACCGATTGGGGGGGGGGGGCGGTGTGACGCTGCGGAAGGTGAGCTCGGATGGAAAATTTTATCCTGATGGTTATTTGTTTGGAATTTTGGAAATATTTAATTGTTTAAGCTCGGTCAGGTTGTGGCAATTTTCGGGTCAGCAACAGCCGGGAAACGATTTCCGGACAAATGGAATCGATCGGAATTCAATTTTCAATCGAGCGAAAATGTTTAATATTTATGAAGTCAGCGCGCCGTGAAAATTTGGTGAAAAGATGAATACGGTTGCTGTGTTCGGAGAGGATTGGTGACAGGAAGAGGAACGTTTGTTAAAATGTGAGTTCATGTGGATTAGGTGATTGAAGGAAATGGATACTTTTGTAGAAAGCGAGACAAATGTTGCACCTGCTTGATTCAATTGCCATTTTCAACCAAATTAAATGCATTTTTTTTTGTAGGTATCACAGTGGTGGCAGGCTCTTACTTTTAATCTGCACTGGACCCTTTCATTGGTAACATTCGCTTCTATGAGCTTCATTTTAAATCAACACAGAGACGTTCCTAGGCTATGGTGCCCATTTGGTCACTGGTTTTATCGTGAAGATTCAAATAGTTTTAATAAGAGAGATTTGCTTTTATGTTTTTGTTTTGTCAGGGTACTGTGTAATTTGTGTGTGTTCATTTGTGTTTATTCATAATAAGTTGTATGTTGTTAATGTGTTTGATACTGTATTTTTATTTGTTTCTTGGATTAATAGCAATTGATTTATAATAATTTCAATTCGATCAAGTGGTCTTACAGAGTGATATGAACTTGTTGATTATTAATGCGCTATTGTTAGTTATGAAGTTAGTTATCTGTTTTGTCTCATGTAAAGACTGTATTCGATGAAATTTGGACACACGCAATTGTTCGTAACTTTTGAGCGTGTGGGTAAAAATTATTGAAATTTTAACTGAATGTATTTCATTGTGTTGTG
The DNA here is from genome assembly GCA_034211315.2 of Aedes japonicus. NCBI lineage: Eukaryota > Metazoa > Arthropoda > Insecta > Diptera > Culicidae > Aedes > Aedes japonicus. The sequence continues at coordinate 7,628 of JASCZW010018282.1, forward strand.
TCAATTGTGTAATGAGTTTCGTGAAAACCGGTCGAGTGATTTCAGTGATGGCTTCGAATGAAGAAATAGTGCGCCAACAAATTTTGGGCACTCACTTCGAAAATTGAATCGCACATTCAACCGTATCTCATGTGATCAAAACGTTCAAAAACCGTAAGACAACCAAGCGGAAAAATAGTAATGGCAAAAAACGTGGCACATCAAATCCGGAGAAGGCCAGGATGGTATTGAACCAATTTAAGCGTTATCCCAACATTTCGATCAGGGATGTTGCGAAAAGGCGGAGTTTCAGTTTGTTTTGTGCAGAAAACAATGAAACGTTCTGGATTACATGTGTACAAGGTCCAGAAGGCACCGAACTGGAGCGATAAACAGAATTCGGTGGCCAAAACTCGTGCAAGAAAACTGTACAGGAGTGGCTCACAAAACCGTTCTGCATTGTGATGGACGATGAGACCTACATTAAAGCTGACACCAAACAAATGCCAGGACAGGAACACTACGTCGCCACCTCTAAGTTGGCCGTTCCGGAGAGTGTACGGAAGAAGAAACTGTCGAAATTCGCCAAAAAAATTCCTTGTCTGGCAAGCGATCTGCGGATGTGGCAAAATGAGTCAGCCCTTCATCACCTCTGGGACCGTCAACGGACAAATCTACAAGGACGAATGCCTTCAAAAACGACTTCTGCCCTTCTTGAGATCTCACGATGGCCCGACACTGTTTTGGCCGGATTTGGCATCTTGCCACTATGCCCGGCCCGTCTTAGACTGGTACAAAGATAATAATGTAGTTTTTGTACCAAAAGACGTCAACCCTCCAAACACTCCGGAACTTCGCCCAATTGAAAAATTTTGGGCAATCATGAAGGCAAGCTCGTTAAAACTCCAAAACTGATAGAAAATGAACTTGAACTAAAGAAAGTGTGGTTAAAAGTAAGTAAGCAAGTCGGTCCTATCATTGCCCAAAATTTGATGAAAGGGGTCAAGGCAAAGGTGCGGGCATTTGGGTTGGGAGAAGAGGTTCAATAAACCGATGATGTCAAATCTTATCCATTTAGTAGTGCTTTATTTCCAGAAAGTTTGAAAAGAATTGGGCTCAAGGAAAAAATTTGGTGACCTATTTTGTGTGTCCAAATTTTATCGAATACAGTCTTTATATTGTTGTTAGGTGTTGTTATCTCCTTGAACTGTAGGTTGCTTATTTCCTTCTGTTTCTAAATTGTTTTGATGATTCGTCGGTGAGTATTTGGAGGTAGGATTGAGTTTGTTATTAATGGTCAAATGATTTTTAAGAGCTTACCTCAATTATGCGGATCTTTGCCTTTCCATATACTTACTACCTAAACCGCTCACAGCCATGATTGTTATAAAGCCGCATGCAGACAGACCATGGCTAGTCACTCCGTCCAATCCATGAATTTCACAGCCATTCTCGATTATGGAGGTTAGTATGAAAGGGAGAAGAGAAGGTTGTTTTAGTTATTCATGATTTGCAGAGTGCATGTGAGATTACTAGTGATATTCTCACGACGACAATTACTTATTTACTATTGTATTTTGTTAAACATGAAGATTCATGTTTATAGTGTTGTTAGTTATAAATATTACCAGTTTTGTCTATTAAATGTTGTTGTCTCACTGTTTTGTAGGTTCTATTACTAGTTCTTTTTCTTAACTAATGTATATTTCATTAATTATTGCAGTTAGTTTATTTGTTAATTCATTTCAACGTCACTTTGAGAGTTTGTTGTTTCCTCGTCAGTACAGTCAGAAAACATAGATGATAATAATGAACTTTCGTTACTATCTCTCTCTGAATCGTTGGTGTCTTCGTATTCTGATTCAGTCATATATTCAAAGAGTCTTTTAGTTGCATTTCTAATTTTTCCATTATCTTTGGCCATTTCCTGCCAATCCCTGATACTAATGTCACTTCTATCGATGGCTTGTTTAATACATGTTCTCCATGCATATGCTGGTCTTCCATTTTTTCTTTGTTGATTTTATACTCAACGCTGTTTTCAGTATTCCATTATCCTCACTTCTGATTATGTGTCCGTAAAAGTTTAGTCTGGCGATTCTGATTTTGTTGTTGATTGTATAACCGTTGAGCCAATTGTGAGCGATGCATGGGTTTTCCTTGTTATGAAGAGGTTCAATTCCATCTGGTGACGTATTGTCGTTTTCCGGTAGGTGTCCGTCTTTCTTCCAATTGTTTCTTTCATTGTCCTCATCTCCATCGCATAATCCTCTGAGCGTAAGAAACATTTCTTGTTCCATTGTTCTTAGAGCATTCCTATTTTGTTTGATGAGTATCGACACTTCCATCGAATAAGTCACTACTGGAGTTACCTAGCAATGGTATAGTCTTTTAACCATTGCCCATGGAAGTCGGTGTTTTTTCAGAAAGGAGCACAGATGAAAGAATGCTTTCTGTGCCTTTCTTATCCTATCCGCCGTTATTGCACCTCTTGTCAAGCTACTGGTTAGGGAACGTCCATTAATTACGTCACGCAAAAACTGACTTTTTATAACCCCCCCTCCCTTGTCACATTTTTTGTATGGACCTTCACATCTTTTGTATGGATCGTCACGTTTTCCCAAACCCCCCTCCCTTTACTGCGTGACATAATTAAAGGACCTTCCCTATGTTGTGCACAAGGTATTTTAGTGTCGTTGTTACTAAAAGTTCGTATTTACCGAATATTGCAATCTTTTCCGGTGCTATGTTGTCTTCAATTTCTGGATCACGGTACAATACTTTCGTTTTTTTTTTGTATTTATTTCGAGTCCGATCGATTCAAATAATGGTTCTAAAATTGTCAGAATTCTTTCAACATCTTCATCGCTGTTAGCTATTAGCAGCAGGTCATCTGCGTAACCTAGAATACACGGTAGCTGTATTTCATGCTCTTGTATTAAACTTAGTTCCAGGATGAATTCTCGTAGCTTGCTAAACATGCTTCTTTTTTTAATACTGGATTGCTTCGGTCCATTAGATGTTTTTGATTGGCCAGGAAGTATATTATGGAAGCTGCGCTACTTCTGGGTGTTGGGGGTGATCCTAGGGTTTTGAGTTCTCCTGCCGCCTTTATCATTGATGTCTGTATTCTGTTCCATTTTTCTTCTATTCTGAGGTCCTCGTTTTCTGTTGTTTCATCTAAATGCTGGTCCACCTTATCCTGATCGAACCTCATCTTATTAGGTCTGGAGCTGCTATAATTGCTATAATAACACATTCGACCATTTTATGGTCACTTTTTAAGTGCGGTAGGAAATACGCTCTGATGTTTGGAATTTTTGTGAAACTCATTTTCGACATTATCACGTGGTTCAGCTGCGAAAGGGACTTGCCATTACTCCATGTTGTTAAAATGGAAGGTGATTTGCTGAAAGTAAGGTAGTCTTTCAGGTTTAATCCATGCATAAACTGCTTTAGTCCGCAGCCATTTCGATTGCAGCGTTCATGGTACAGTCTGTGGTAGAGTAATCCTGAATCGATAAAAATGTATTAAATCTTAATTTCAAATAATACTTACCCACCAAAATTAGTTTTGAACTGATCGGTCCCATTGAATAACAGAATCATAAAAATATTCTTGAGAGACAGTGCCTTTGTATAAATAAGAATGGATTCTTATTGGATCCACTATATTAGTTTGACATATCCAACTGGGGTTCTAGGTCAGCAATAATATGCAAGGTGTAGTATGTTTGGAGAAAGGGCGAGTTAAAACGGGCGAGTTAGGTTTGAGAACCGACAAAAACAGGAAATTCTATCGTGAGGCAAAAAGAGGTTACGCTAGCATGTGTGAATGTGCGAAGAATTTCTTCTTTTCATGACTTATATTAATATGTGTGAAATGTGTATGAAGCGAATATATGTGTTAATGGGTATGAGTGAGAGATTGTTGAGACGAGTAAAATCGTGCCGGATGGCGGACTCGAAGCTGGAAATAAAACCGAGGTTTGGGATTCACTCGATTAACTTTGAAGCGAATAGACGCACGTTAAAAAAACGAATGGCGGATCTACAGGCTCCACGGAAGAGAAAAATAAAAAATCACGGCACAGTCCATTTCCAATTATTTGACGGCCCTCTTCCGACAAGTCCTGTTTGCCGACATGAGCATTCATGTCTCAGATAACGATCATGTTAGCTTTCAATCTGGATTTTGGTATTTTCATGATGAATCTGGATATTCTTGCAAATTCCCTACTTTCTACTTGCGTTTCAGATCTTATATATGTTGATATTATTATGATATTTTTTACGAAGAGCTTACACATATACAGTGACCGGCAAAAATAAAAATCCACCTATGAGTACTGCAAAAAACTGCACAAAACTTAAATCTTTTTCTAAATGGTTGGTAATCTTTCCCACGTGTGTCAAAGACAAATATCAAGAGTATTTTTAACGTCATTGTATTGGTAGTATTTATTATAGAATTCAAGATACATAACAAATTACAAAAACATTGTATTCTAAGGTATGACAAAAATAAAAATCCACTTCAAGTGAGAAAGAAAAAACAAATTAAATCAAATAATTTCCATCAGTTAATAATCAATATGACCACCCTTTGCTTGGATTGCAGTTGCAGCCGTTTCGGCATACTTTCCATGAAGTTTTTGAGGTGTTGATGGTCCAAAATCATTCAGGCCTTTTCCAACGCTGAAAAAATAAGTCTGTTTGTTCAGTTACTCCAGTTTTCTCGACCTTATTGTCCAAGATTGCCCATAGATTCTCTATCGGGTTTAAATCAGAACTCTGAGGCAGCCATTCAAAGGTTTAATGCGGTTAGAACGGAAGAAACCAAAGTGTTTTCTTTGCCGTGTCTTTGGGTCGTTATCTTGTTGGAAGGTGTAATTGCTTTTAAACCCCATCTTCTAACAACGACTCCTCGAGATTTCACACAAAATATCAATATACCCATCTGCAGGTCATAATACCGCATGAACTAAGGCCAGATTTCCAATGCCAAACCACGAAAACAACCCCACACCATAATGTTGCCTCCACCGTGTTTCATCGATGGTTGGAGATGTCTGTCCTGCAGTCCCTCATGGCTCTTCCGCCACACTCTAAGACGTCGTTTTTCGTTGAATAACTCGAACTTTGATTCATCGGACCATACAATGTGCTTCAGAATTCTATCGGCTTATTTATGTGATTTCTTGCAAATGCTAATCGTTTTTCTTATTTACCACGCTGATAAACGGTCTCTTCCTTGCAAAATGGCTCCGCATTCCATGTTCAGCAATCCGTCGCCAATTGTTCGATCCGAAATCGGTAGATCCAGCTTCTCTTTCACTTCTCGGATCGTAATGGATGGTTTCTTTTGATTTCGCGGATTATCGTGCATCGGCTCGTGAGTCAGACTTCCGCTTACGCCCTTTTCCGGCCCGATCAGCAACGCTTCCATGCATTTGTTGCTTCCAAAAATATGTTCTGAACAGCACACGACTTACTCCATATTTTTCAGCGATTTTCCGCTGAGACTGGTTATTGTTGCAGTCACGGACGATTAAATTACGAACTTGCAACGAGATTTTCTTTCCTCCCATGTTTTTTAATTTTTACTTGAAAACAACACGTAGACTTTTCAGGTTTTTGTAGAGATTTATAATGCATGTAAACATAGAAATGTCAACGCATTCAAAAATGAGGGGTACGCCAATGGGATACAGCATGCAAAATATTTACTAACGGTGGATTTTTATTTTTGTCCTACCTGAATTCGTTGATTTTAATCGTATATATTAGTAATTCACTGAATTTGAGTTAAGTGCCGAAAAAACAACCCAATTTAAAGAAATAATAGTTGAAGAAAGGAATCACCAATAATAGGAAAGGATTTGCCGCGAAGAAAAAAAGTTAGAGCTATTTAACTTTTTTACATGACGTGGTGGATTTTTAAATATGCCGGTCACTGTATGAGCAGGAGTTGTGACTGATTTTTCGGAATTTGTTTGTTTTGTGAATTGTTTTGGCTACTAAGATTGCCGTACCACCTCCTATGCGTGTTTTAGGGTTTTCGCTATTGTTGACGTTATACCAATAATAATTGGTTGAATCTTGAAGTCTTGAAGTTGAAGTCCCTTGAAGTGCAACCACCTTGTATCCACATTGGTAAAAGTAATCATCCATTAGCTGTCGCTTGTTCTCATCTGAGCATCCGCGAACGTTCCACGATAGAATTTTAAATATGTCCTCTTCCTGTGGTGATGATGGTGTCCCCCTCTAGCTTGACACTTCCGAAATGTTAGTAAGTTGTGACGTGTTAGTTTCGATATCTGCTATCCGTTTCAGTGGTGTGCTTAAGTCCTTTGCTGATACACCCAAAATATTGGCTAGGTGCGGGATTTGATCGTTCCCAAAAAGTACATTTCCTGCGTGTAGTTCTGTCAACAAATAATAATGTAGACATAAACCCCACCATAAAAACATAATTTGGCTATAAACCCGTTCATAGCACATCACAAACACATAATATTTCCATTCATAACAATATAGTGTGAGTGAAAAATTATTGTTTGGCATTTCACTGGTATTAGCGGTGTACAAATTGTGTTCAGATACGTCAATTGTCCAATGTTTATTATTTACCAAATGCTAAAATTTCAGAGCGAAGTTTTTTTCAAAATCTAAAAATATCGAACGGCTTTGAACTGTTCCTTCTATCAGTAGAATTTTTTTGACAATGCCCGAGTTAACACCCGTCTTCCGTGGGAAGAAAGCGACGTGACATCCGGGAGTAAACATTTCACCGTGGGATCCGAAAATGCTGAGCCGACATCGCGACCGTGGGACTGTCGTCACGCAGCTAGGGACAATTAGGTTTTCTTAGCAATTAGAATTGTATTAATAAATCAGTCTTGTTTTAACATCGGATCTATACGTTTCGGCTTTTATTTTTGTGAACCCCCATCTGTAAAATCGTAACTCCCGCAAGCCAGAAGGCGAAGACGATGTTAAGAAGAAATGTTATTCGAATCAAAATATTACGTAAACAATGGACTAATATCACCTTGATTATTTGGATCTGGAGCATTATCCTGTCGTTTGTGGTAAATAGTGAAATAATATAAACCTAACATTCTCATTTTTTTGTAGAAAACATGTAGCAAAACTGCTGAGTCAAATTGGTTTGGATGGCTTTTAAAGCTTGAATTAAAAATCGATCTTGTGTTAAACCAATACCTTGAGGTAAGATACACAGTATTTAAGGCAATATGCGCACATTTTTGGCATCGGCTAAAGCATGTTAAAACTTTCGACGTTCGTCTCACACCACAAGACTTAATTGAGACCTGGACATGTTAAGTGATGTAAAGGGAATTTCATTATTGGTCGATGTTCATTTCACGCCACATGAAGACACAAAGGTTATTCATGTTATATGATGCCACATCTCCACCACAACAGTAGCCGCTTGCTTTTGTGCAATATGCACACTTATGTATATGGTAAAGATGTGCCATCACCGTGAAAGATGTCCTGATGTATCAATGTGCGAAAATGCACTCAAGAAGTTGTCGGCAGACATCCGCAAAGATCAGTTCGACGTGCTAGTAGAATGGGCGCCTAGACTTTGATTAAGAACGAAAAAAGAAACTTGTTACATATCCCTCCGGCTCAACATTGATAGCTTAACAGGCAGTTTGCATGGATCGCAACCCCTGGTTGTTTTTATGTTTTCTATGGTTTGATATCCTACACAACTTTCACTTTTTTTTAAACACTATCTTTTAGAAAAACTTTTTTGAGCGTATTAGTAGAACGATTGTGATTGGGACACTAGGAGAATTTAAAATTTAACACTTCATTTGATCACTTTTTAAAAATAAAAAAGTTAAACCTTGCAAACATTTTTTAAATTTTCGCTTCTGGTAATCTCGAGCAAATTCCTGTTAATTCTCGTAGTGCTCATGAGTGGAATTAAAGGAAATTTTGGCAGAGATTACTGTAAAAGTGAAAAGTGTTTCCAAGGTTTAATTTTTGTTTTTTAAAAAAGTGATCAAATGACGTGCCAAATTTTAAAATTCTCCTGGTTTCT
>JASCZW010018283.1:0-15705 GCA_034211315.2 Aedes japonicus
CGCAAAGGTTAAGTAGTGTTTGGGCTTCATTTGCATCATGTCATTACGCAAAGGACACTTTAGAATGGTACAAAAGTCAAAATGTATGATTCGTGCCTAAAGACATGAATCCGCCAAACTGCTCGGAGGCACGGCCAATTGATACATTTTGAGCTTTTACCAAAGCAAAGCTTCGAAAATTCATAAAACCAGCGGACGACATCCAAAAATTTAAAAAGATTGGCCAAAAGTAGTCAAAATGGTGGGAAGTACCACTGTGCAGAAGCTAATGGGTTTGTTCGATGAAAAGTTAGGAGTCTTGGCTATTATTAAATATTTTGATTAAACGGGAGTAAAATATCACAAATACAAATATGATTTGCCAAATAAAATTATAGAAAACTTTAAAAACACACATTTTTTGTTATTTTGAAAGTGAACTTATACTTTCTGGAACAGTCTATAGTTGTGACTTCGAGAAGCTTCAGTCGCTCCAGATTATACCGTGGCGTGGCTTGGAGGTATCGAGTGTTGTCTACAACGGAAAGGCTTTGGCGTACTTTGACCATTACCAGATAGTGATTTGAGTTCGATAATATCTGAGAAGTGTCTTCCATCAATCTAAACAGGTTGTGGCTTATCATTTTTGACTCAGGCATATTCATTTGCCAATATCTCCTTTCAGGAGGGTCGATTTGATAATATGATGTATGATGAACTTGTAGTGCATGAGTAGACCTACAACTTTGTTTAACAGTACATTGCTCTAACTCCTATATCTTCGACATGAGAGCGTATATTCACAGTGATCTTCACATGATGATAATCGCGATCTTCACCGCGAATTTCATCGCGAAGATCACTACGAATATACGCTCTTATTCCTCAGATATAAGAGATAGAGCTATGTATTGTTAGACCAAGTTGTAGGTCTACTCAAGCACCATAAGTTCATGATACATTATATTTTGAAATTGAGCTTCTGAGAAGAGCTATCGGCAAATGAATATGCGATAAGTCAAAATGATAAGCCGCAACCTTGAATCTAAACGTGGTCGATTTGTGATTCGGTCTAGCTGTGGTGATCTCAGGTGTACTGATATGGAAGGCTATGCTGGAAGTAGGTATCTACGGCATGATCCATAGAACCACAAGGGGTTCTATTCTGATTTGTGCCTCATGACAGTTTACAACAATGTTGGAGAGGTACGGTTCCACACGTGCTTTTTGTGCCAAATCCAAGAATCTTGAATTTACCACAAATTGTCCGGTACGACCAGTCTTCACCCGAATGAAAAGTTAAAGTTTTCATGCGAATCATAAAATAATTAAAATAAGCTCTGGAGTCTGGATGAAATCGTCCAAACAAGGGAAAAGCTATACTGTACAAAACATAATGGATAAACTCAAGAGACAGGTGCACTGTATTTTGATTGAGGAAGAAAGTCAAGGAAAATAAATAATTGAAATCATAGCTTGTTAGCTGATCTTCATTTTTTAACAGGTTTCAAAAAACATCCGATAAGAGGCTGAATTTTGGTGAACGTTGTGTGTGTGCCCTCTTCCGCGAATACACCCTTTATTCGATCATTGTGCGTTCCCGGCTGGCCACAAATTCCTAATGCTTGGCTGCTGATTCTCCACTAACTGCCAATACTTTGCTTAGTACTAAGCGAGTGTATCGAATATAAGCTATCCACATACATTTGCGTTGTACGCATATATTTGTGATGGTTTTTTATGCTCTGAACACTGCATGCTGTGCGTTTGACTGTCAGCTTTCTTTGTTTACTTGTTTGTGCGGTTCAAATTCTGCGTTTTCAAAATGTCGCGTATTGAAAAGGAAGTGAAAATTAAGGTTCTGGACACATGGCTAAGTGAGAAGGGTATTACTATGCGAAAATTGGCGAAGCGGTTTGGAATTCATCATGCGAGTATTAAAACTATCATTAATAAGTTTGGGGAACACTATTCTTTGGATGAGCTACCAAGAAGAGGCAGAAAACCCGGTTCTTCCAACCGAAAACTGGAGCAGAAAGTGGTATCTCTAATCATGAAGAACAAATCAATGTCAATACGTGATTTGCCCAAAAAAGCAAGAACGAGTGTCGGAATGATCCAGCGTATCAAGAGGCGAAACCACCTGAAGACCTACAAGAAGCAGAAAATCTCCAAACAAAGTGCAGAACAGAAGAAGCGAGCAGCAACAAGGGCCCGGAAATTGTATTCGTGTCTTTTGCAGCGTCCGGATGCATGCGTTTTGATGGACGATGAGACCTATGTAAAGGAGGACTCAAAACCTTTCCAGGTCCACAATACTTTACTGCCGTCGTTGAGGAGGATGTGAGCGATGCGGACAGGTCGATTCAAGTGAGAAATTCGGTCGAAAGGTACTGGTATGGCAAGCAATATGTTCCTGTGGTTTGAAGTCAACCATTTTTTACACTACCGGAACTATAAATGCGGAAATCTATCGATCTGAGTGTCTCCAGAAGAGATTGTTGCCTTTATATAAGAAGCATAGTACACCTCCACTGTTTTGGCCGGATTTAGCGTCGGCTCACTATGCCAAAACCACTCTCAATTGGCTTGCGGAAAAGAGTATAGATTTCGTTGAGAAAAATATCAATCCACCAAATTGCCCTCAGCTTCGACCCATCGGAACGTTACTGGGCAATCGTAGAAGAGGGTCTTCAAGAAGACTGGTAAGGCAGCTGGGAACATGCAGGAGTTCAAAATTTGGCCTAAGCGTCCAAAAAATGCGATGCAACACTTGTCCGGAACTTGATGAAGAGCATCTGATCCAAAGTTCGAAAATCGTGAAGGAATAACTTAAATTTCATCCGGTCTTCATTATGTTCAAGTTTAACCTCGTACAATAAAGGATCAATTTTTTGTATGAATAATATATTGGTTTTCAACATAATTTGAAAGAAAGTTTGTGGATAGCTTATTTTCGATACACTCCTCAACTGCTCCGAGACTAACGAATTAATCCTTCGGTGTTTCACCTCCTTTCAATACTTCAGCAATGGGCTTATTTGTTCCTCTTCGGAAAGTATAATTAAACATTGTAGGTTAGCCTCAAGAATCAAAAGTAAGCAACTTGAAAACTAGGAATTTGACCAACAAGAACGTGATTCGGAAATATTGTCCAATTTTATCAAACAGGATCTCATTTTGTTCTCACCACTTTAAAGTCATCCTACTCGAAAATAAAGCATTGACAACCGTACGGTTTGTCTTGATATGTTTTCTTAGAGTCGACCCAGAAATGTTCTTCTTAATACTCAAAAATACCAAAAAGTCGCCCTGCTACTACGAAGAAATGGATTAAGTTTTCATTAATTCAATAAAATTTAAAAATAACAGAAATCTTACCCAACTACGAAATAATTGAGCAATAGCTTTACTCTGTAGGACACAAAATACTGAAACGAATAATTCAAAACAAATCAAAACATTCCAGCGGACCTTAGCCGAGGTCATGGAAAGATATCTGGTCAATGTCATTGTTTCACTAAAGTTTTGCAACTTTTCGCAGTGGCCACGGTCCAGTTGTAAGCTAAACGACGCGATCCAAACTGTTTTCTCAGCAATGGTGTGATCAATTCCCACCCACAAACACTTAATCCGACTACATAATTCAAAGTTACAGGCGAAGGAAGGTATCCGACCGGTAAATGTAATATTTCTACGCAAGTGTCGATACCGCCGGAGCGTGAATCAGCAGACGCGGCTGTGCAGACAACCTTGTTGAATAATTGCTTGCTGGTAAGCGCATCTTCTTTTCTCGGGGCCTGACGTTCGTCTAACTTGCATCTAAGCGGATGTTTCGATGAATTCGTCATAGGAAATGGGTAACATGATTTTCGCTCTACTAGAGGGATATTGACCAATGTTATCAATAGCCTTAATGTTATGAATTTGCGAAACAATGGCCATTTGGGTGCTCAGGCATCGAAATAGGACTTAACAATTGATTTTACGAAAGTAGATCAGCCGCCCTGCAAGAAATCACTTCAAGTCGGCAAGCAAAAGTGCGAACAATGCAAACGACAAGTGGGCGATAGTTTACGTAATTGGATGCAGGCTAACTTGGCTTTCGGTTCAGAGCATTCGGCATTTTTTGAGGGGTTTGATGAATTGCGGAAAAATGCGGCTCTGGCTTTGGATTCAATGGATTGCGAATGCAATTTTCAAACTAAAAAAAAACCGTGTCATAGCAACAGGTTTTGAAGTTATTGTTCAATTACGATGAAGAAATGCTGAAATTGAGGAATGAATCATGATGACTCGGTGGCATTGTCAATTTAGCAGTGCTTATTAAATGCTGCAACAAGAGCAGGAGGAGTAAGGTTTTTATTCAGAGGAAAGTGGTTCCCACCCATCAATTACTTTCCATTTTAACGGCCTTGTACAAAATGATGAACGATGATGAGTATATCAAAAGGAGGTGTACCCATGAAGACGATGCGATACATGGGGGTATGTTTGAGAGGGCGATGGATTTCTTCGTTGGTGTATAAGTTCAAGTGTGATGAATGTTATCCAGAAGTAAGATCTGCATACAATGATTTAATGTTGTTGGCAGACTAATGGCAGACTTAACCCTCTGTGATGCAGTTGCACGTGTGATAATGTGAACTTTTGCTTATCATTCAGTTCAAATTTGTACAGGTCAGACCAACATAACTCGGTCTGATTCTTTCCTTGAGCTTCTTTTGAGTGGTCGGTTGTTCTGTCTCCAAACATTTTACTTTACATTACCTATATATTTATTTATTTTCTCCAATTTTAAAGGTAAATTCAGCCAAACAAAAGAGGCTACTGCACAGTAAATGCGGTCCAAACTTCAACGACTAGTGTTCACTGCTATAACGGGAGCGATACGCAGCACTCCATCAAAAACGTTAAATGCAATTATAATTTTGCTTCTTTGCACGAATACGAGCAATTAGAAGCGGAAAAGAGTATGCTTAGACTCAAACGGCTGTAAACTTTCAAGTCTGGTGATTTAGTCGGTCCTGAGCATTTTACAAAGCTTTCAAAATGGACCAGTGATGTATATGAAAACCATGACATCCCTTACTACATATGTGAATTGTCACGTCTATCAATCTATATTGAGGACTCAGAGGTTCTACTGTTCGTCAATGTAAAACGGGAGCAGGAATCTTCAGGCCTGGGCTAAAAATCTCAATGGCGATGGGAATATATCCAACGGTTTTCCAGGCGGAGATTTTTGCTATAATTAAATGTGTTAACGTTTGTCTGAAGAAGAAATATAGACATGCTAATATTTGTAGTTTTACAGACAGCCAAGCGGCACTCAAAGCGTTGAGTAATTTTAAATTTACATCCAAATTTGTCTGGGAATGCATTTTTTCATTGCGAAAGGTGTGCCAAGAGAACTCGATAAATTTATTCAGGGCTCCGGCATTGGAGGCACTTAAAGGGCAGACGAGTTTGCAAAGCAAGGTTCAAATGGCCCAGAACCATTCTGCGGTATATCAAACTGTGCCCTAAAAATGGAATTAAAATATTGGGAAGAGCAAAGAGTGATGACCAATTGGTTGGTCACCACAAAGTGTTTTCAATCGAAAAGGTTTATAATTCCAAATGTTACAATCAAGCAAAAAGCTTTCGGAGCTCAATAAAGAGCTGTTTGTACCTATACTGGCCTAATAACCGGAAATTGCCCGAGTAGATAAAGCTATGTCCATTTAGAATCCGGAATAATAAAATCATCTTTATCTCGATAACGGATAGACGTACAAATAAGTTCAATACATCAAAACAAATGTAATTCAAGGGAAAAATATCAATATAAATCATTTTTCTTCGTTGCCAATGAAAATTCGCGCTTTCTTCTCAAAGCAAACGCAGTACACCTCCGAAATCAACATCCTTGGCTCATTTGTTCCACATTTTGGTCATCTGAGTCGCTACCCGAGCCGTTGTTCCAATTTTCTTAAGCTTCCGCTTTATTATTGCCCAAAATCTCTCGAAAGGCTGAAACTGCGGGCAGTTGGGTGGATTTATGTTTTTATCGATGATATCTACGATATTATCGTGGTACCACTTTCCGGCCTGTAGTGGCAACCCGTCAAATCTGGCCAAAACTTCTCGGGACCTTTATGGGCTTTAATGAAAGGTAGTCGCGGTTTTGAGGCATTCTTCTTTGTACAGCTTCGAGTCCATCATCTTATTCATCACGGACACTTTGGTCTTTGCTCTGCAGCTGCATATCCCTAGCCAAATCATCAGTTTTTTTGGCAAACTTGTCCATAAAAGCAAACTTAAACTTCGCAGGCACATCTCCTCTTGCCATGTCCCCTGTCGCCATGTAGAATTTTTGGCCAGGAAGCTGTCCAAAATCGATTTAGACGTAGTTTTCATCGTCGATGAGCAGGCACCTTTGGTACTTCATCAAAACCTGCTGGTAAAATTTCCGAGCTAGAGTTTTGGTGACGAAACTTTGCTTCAACGTTCTGTTTGGTTGCTTGTTGGCTCGATAAGAACGATATCCAGCTCGCAAACGAATTCTTCATACGGTACTGCGAGCAGAACAGTATTTTTGTGCGATTTCATTATCTGATAGTCCAGGTTTCTTCTTCCGGTACAACTTGCGGTCATATGTTCCACTACGACGTTTACCTTGAGGTACTCGATCCACGCTCTTTCGCTCGCTGAAACGTTTGAACTCATCATACACGGTTGATTTGGCGATTTTCAACGATTTTGCGATTTTTATTGCGGACCACGATGGATTATCAATTTGGGTGTGCATAATTTGTTCTCTCCACTCGGCATCCATCTGGAATATTTTTTGACTCACTGCACGAAACACCATGAAATTCATACCACAGAAACTGGGCGTCTAGTTGAACAAACCGCTGTAATAGAATTCTTGCAGTGGCCATTTTTCGTGCTGCTTCAACACAATAAGTGATTCCGGATTCTAACTCGACAGAACATAATCATTTGAAAAACATTGGCCAGCTTCAAAATGATATCTGTCGTTTCTGTAATATGGAACGTAAAACCTCGGAACATCTGCTTTGCAGTTTTGATGCTTTGTATAAGAGCAGACTTAAATTTCTGTACAATGGCTATATGCAACCTGAATAAATTTGGACTGCAAATTCTGGAAAAATGGTGAGTTTTATAAACTCTATTTTGCCTGACTAGGAGACGCGTCTTAGGCTGTTCACTTGACTAATGGGGATGCTAATAGTTATAGTAAGCAGGGGTATACGACAAAAGTTCATTTCAATGGACGCAGTGGTTCTACGCTCCAACAAAAATAATTTAGCCCCATCTCAAATAAGGAATTGCTCAGTGTATATGTTTTACACCATAGATGGGCTATACCAAAAGCGGCCAGACTACATTGAATATTTTCAAATTAAAGTTTAAAAAGTTTAAAAGAGTGATGTATTTGATGGAACCGGAAAAAATCATATCTTAAGGAGCGTTTTTAGTCAGTTCTTATCGTTAATGTGTTTGGAAAATTTATTAAAGGAAAGTCAAATGATACTCTTTTTCACTGAAGGATGAGACACGAGCACAAACTCTTCATCTATCATTTTTGATGTAGGTCACTTTGTTTTCTATACTGGAACTGGAGTACAATAAAAAAAACTATTGCGATCGTCACGAAAAACGGTCAGGTGTAGAGCATTTATATCTCAGTCGTTTCTCCAAAAAAATGAAAAAAAATTGCACCGATCGATTCGAAATATTTCTACGCGTCGAACTATTCACAACCATTGATTTTCAACATTACTTATAACTTCGTTTAGCAGAGTAAGTTTAATAAATGACAAGTATTTTCCTATTACAGACTTCAAATGTAAGTAAGGTAGACCTATGCAGAAATGAACGATATCAAAGGGATACTCTAACGCAAAATGCTTCATTCGTTCATCTACAATGGTAGGGTAACAAGATCGCTCAGCGCGAAATGCAACGAAGTCTAAATGTACTGTAAGAAATATACTTTACTGAATGGAAGATCTGTATCAACGCAGCGAAGACCCAAGTTATCCTCTTACCACACTCTAAAGGGCGATACGGTCAAAATTTGGTCAATATCAACTTGACGTATTTCTTTCAATTTTGCATTTAAAAAACCTGAACACCCCTCATTTTGAAGGTGTGTGTGTGTAGAATGTTGCTCCTATTTTGATTTTGGAATTCACTCTTCAGTTGTCAAAATGCCGTCCAAGCAAGAAGAGCAGCGTATCAAAATTTTGATCGCGCATCGCGAAAATCCGAGCTACTCGCACGCAAAGTTGGCAAAATCGCTAAAAGTTGCCAAATCAACCGTTACAAATGTAATTAAAGTGTTTGGGGAACGTTTGTCGACAGCCAGGAAGTCTGGATCGGGGGGAAATCGAAAACCGGAAGCCGCTGAGACGACAAAGAGAGTTGCCGGTATTTTCAAGCGAAACCCTAACCTATCTCTCCAAGATGCCGCAAATAAGCTGGGTGTATCGTCTACAACCGTGCATCGAGCCAAAAACCGAGCCGGACTATCGACTTACAAGAAGGTAGTGACTCCAAATCGCGATGATAAACAAAATACGACGGCCAAAGCGCGATCCCGGAGGCTGTACACGACGATGCTGACGAAGTTTGACTGCGTGGTAATGGACGACGAAACCTACGTCAAAGCCGACTACAAGCAGCTTCCGGGACAGGAGTTTTATACGGCAAAAAGAAGGGGAAAGGTAGCAGATATTTTCAAGCACACGAAACTGTCAAAGTTCGCAAAGAAATATCTGGTTTCGCAAGCCATCTGTACCTGTGGCTTGAAAAGCAGCATTTTCATAGCTTCCGGGACTGTCAACCAAGAAATTTACGTTAAAGAGTGTTTGAATAAACGTCTGCTGCCTTTCCTGAAGAAACACGGTTGTTCCGTACTGTTTTGGCCGGATTTGGCATCTTGCCATTACGGTAAAAAGGCCATGAAGTGGTACGCCGCCAACAACGTGCAGGTGGTTCCCAAGGACAAGAACCCTCCCAACACGCCAGAGCTCCGCCCAATTGAGAAATACTGGGCTATTGTCAAGCGGAACCTAAAGAAGACCAAAAAAACTGCTAAGGACGAGCAGCAGTTCAAGGCAAACTGGCTTTCTGCGGCGAAGAAGGTGGACAAGGTGGCTGTACAAAATCTGATAGCAGGGGTCAAGCGTAAGGCCCGGCAATTCGGATTTGGAAAAGCGGAAGCCTAACTGAATATTTTTCCTGAATTTTATACTAATTGAACTTGAAAAAGAAATTTAATTTGATTTTTTAAATAAACGATTTCACCGATTTACACGCGTTTTCCCTTGACCAAATTTTGACCGTATCACCCTTTACTCTCCCAAACTTGTTCCACCTGAGGAATGTAAAATAAGAGTGAACAACACAACGGTAAAATGGATCAAGCTTAGCTGTATAGCTTGGCGTTTCCTTAGACCGTAAGCTGAGTTTCAGGTAGCAGGTTGACAAAACTGTCACAAAATGAATCGTTCTGTTGAAGTACATGTGTACCCATTGATCAACAGATGGTATACATTATCCCTTAAAAACAACTTTGCTATCTACAAGCAAATCATGTCAGTGCGGAAGAGTTGCGCAAAAACACATCACCTGAAGCTTCAGCGTGTTCAGAATAAGTTCCTCAGGATGATCCTTAACACCCCTCCGAGGACAAGAACAACTGAGGGCCACCGTCTGGCCGATATATAGTTACTCGAAGAGCGATTCAGTGAGTCTATCAATAGATACAGAGGACGCTGTCTGACATCAAATCAGCAGATCATCCGGAATCTGGCTGTCCACCATTAGGTTTTCAAATTGTAGTTGGAGTTGTAGGTAAAGTAGGTTATCTGGGCTGAACTGAAACATTGGTTAAAACATGAAACACACCACACACATAAAACAAATAAAACACATTCAGCAAAACTGAAGAGCCAATAGGCTAAAACATTCAAAATTATAATTTAGAATATAAAGCAAAGAATGAACATAAAAAAATGTTTAGCAGTAGTAGCAAAATGCTGCATTCGCTCATCAGCCTTGGAGCTGTTTAGTGCGGCAATGAGCCAGTATTAAATTGACAGCTGTCGTTGAGAAGTACTTTGGATGGCGCACTGGCGAGCAACAATTTGACAGGAAGATGATGGCTCTATCGCCTTTGAATAGGCAGCCATTGGTTATGCAGTGAGTAAACCAAGCCAGTGATGAAGTTGTAGCCACCGGTTTGTACTACCACATGCGAAGTAAGTGTGATCTAGTTGGTAGCCATCTTCGGCAAGGCAGTTGAGTGGTATCAAAGGAATAAGTCAGCCAAAATCATCATCGCTAATGTGTGTAGAAAATGCATTAACTAGCAGCATTAGCATGACCAGTTACTATCTTTATGCTGTTGCAAGATACAGTTCAAATTCCGTTCAAAAACGACTTAACTGAGCAATATAGATCAAATGGTGCAGGATCTTGACAAGCTATAGTTTAAGCGCTTATGCTTTGAAAATTACGCAACAAGATAGGAGAAATCACATCTTAAGCACAAGCATCTTGTGGCACTGGGATTAGTATCCCAGTGTGCGTCCGTCGCATTGGAAACGGTGCTGGAAAAATCCATCTAGAAATAACCGTTTGACTGCAAAGCAATTCACAGTTTTCATTTTTAACACATTTGATGTAGGGTAGGGAACGGCTTAAGCACCCCAAGACCCTATTCCAAGCACGGGGTAAACGTTAAACTACAACGCTCATTTTTGCAGTATGGTGCTTCACTACATGGAGCACCATACTGCGAAAACTGAGCGTTGTAGGTTAACGTTTACCGATAGCTTAGAATAGGTCTTGGGTGCTTAAGCCGTTCCCTACCCTATAACAAGCGTACAACTGAAGAGACGGTGACTCATTAATTGTTGATGATCTTGCGCTCAAAATACTTGCCGATCACAGGCGGCGCATCCACTCAGACTACTATCTGGTAATGGTCAAAGTGCGCCAAAGACTACTAAAGACAACTAATAACGGCAAAGTGTTGAAGCAGCTTTGCCGGAAGAGGAAGAGCTAATTGAGGCCCTCTTGAGGACTGCTGGAGTACCGTCAAAGCATCAACAATGCAGCGGAAGGCGCCAAAGGAACGATTGGTTCGACGGTAAGTGTCAAACGGTTCTAGATGAGAAGAATGCAGCGTGGGCGTTGATGCTACAGCAAGCATCTCGTCAAAATGTGGAGCAATACAGACAGAAGTGAAGACAGCAAACTCATCTCTTCCGGGATAAGTAGCGTCACCTGGAGGAGTTGGAGTGCAAAGAAATGGAGCAACTGTATCGTTTTCAAGATACGTGTAAATTTTACAACAAGCTCAACGCATCCCGGAGAAGCTTCGTGCCGTGAGCCGAAATATGCTGGGATAAAGATGGAGCTATCTTGAAGGATGAACGTGAGGTGATTGAATGTTGGAAGCAGTACTGTGATGAACACTTGAATGGCGCAGAGGCGGAATATCAAGGCAGCAGGAGGAATGGCTTTATCGGTAAGATGGACGAGGGTCACGTGCCAACTCCCACGATAAGTGAAGTGAAGGATGCTATCAAACAGCTTAAGAATACAAGGAAGCTGGGAAGGATGACATCGGAGCGGAACTTATTAGAATGTGCCCGGATAAGTTGGCGGATTGTCTGCATCGACTGACAGTTAGTATCTGGGAAACAGAACAGCTACCGGAGGAGTGGAAAGAGGGAATTATAAGCCCAATATTATCTTCCGTCTTCTATCGCCGCTAGCAAGCAGATTTGTGGGAAGTTATCAAGCTGGCTTTCTGAACGGTCGATCGACAACTGACTATCAAATCTCTACACACCACCTATTCATCGACTATGGATCGAAGAGCTATGGAAGGTTAAGGGCGAGAATGTTTTTTCCCGGGAAACTGACTAGAATAATCAAGGCTTCGATGGATGATGTACAGTGTTACGTGAAGATATCGGGTGCGTTATCAGAATCGTTTGAAACACGCAAAGAACATCTACAAGGCGATGGTCTTTCCTGTTTCCTGTTCGACATTGCGCTAAAAGGTGTTATAACACGTGCGGATTTTAACATGTGGGATACGATTTTCAATAAATCCGACCAGTTCATTGACGTGTACATAAAAATTGGCAGGCAACTTTTTGCATAAAAACATTTCGTATTGAAGAAGGGGTATCCTGAATACTCGCTGCATAGACCCTGTCGTTTTGAGCGTTGAAACTTTGCTGCAATACGAATTTTTTCTCATCCGAAAACACAATCATTGAATCACCGTGCCAACGAAGTAATTTGTGGCAACGAATGACTCTGTTCTTCTTGTTGGCTTCCGAAAATCCATTGTTTTTTTTTCTTGTACGGCACCAACCTCAAATTCTCGTTGAGAACTGATCTGATAGTTTTCTTGGAGCCGTCCATATCCTAAGCCAGTTTAACTATATGAAGAACGACAAGGATCTCGGCAAATTTGCACACGCACCGCCTTTACAAGCCGTTTGGTACGTACACTGCGAGGACGACCTGGTGTTTTCTTTGTATCGATGTTTCCCCTCGTCCTTTATCTTTTCAACGTCCGGTCGATTAATGTCCTTCCGGGTCTCGGCCAGTATCTGGTTGGGACGCTTTCCCGCCAAATGCAACTACAAAATCCGTTGTCTTTTGGAATCCAAATTTTTCTTAGGCACTTCCTGTCGACGGAATCTTGCGAAATTTGATGGCAACCGGATGGCTCTTGCGATGGCTAGAAGAATTCCACACTGAAACAAAATACTGCATCACTTATTTGGGCCTACCCTGTACAGTAGAGCTATCTAGCACTATCTAGTCTCCGGATTAAAGCTGCTTGCAATGTTCATGTAGAGGATTGAAGAACGTAATGAACGCCTTTGGGAAAATAATGCATTCAGCGCACAAAATACCAAAATAGCATGTAAATGTCAGTGCCCTCAGACCGACACATGCAAGCGTATTTTAGCACATGAGAATAAATTGAAAGAGATGAGAAAATAAATTCAATCAAACACACACTTTTGTTGACTTGCGTATGCGTCAGTTTCAGGAGACATAATTTTACACGATATCTTTGTTTAAGTTTCTGTTAAGTTAAGTGAAATTAAGTTCCTATACTTCATATTTACACAGATAAAAAGAATTTTATTTAATTGTCTGCATCTAATGCACATAAAAGAAATGCTAGATATGGCGGAAAATAATGTGATATTTCATGTAAATCAAAGCCAGATAACGCCAGAATCAAGTGTGTTGTATGGAAGATTGCAGACATGCTTGTATGGCGCATGAAAGATTGCAAACAATTTCGTTACTTACGCTTCTTATGGCTTGGAACATAACGAGGGGAAATTTTAAAATTCATTATATTTTTTTGTGTATGAACCACCACAATGGCTTTGGGCTGCAAAATGGTGAGTAGACAACTGGAATGGAGCGTGCATCCCCACAACATAGTTCTAGTCCTCACAAGTTCCAACCTCAAGCTTCCTCGGGTCAAGAGATGACATAGACCACCAGCTAAGGGATCCGTACTTACCTGGTAGTGCAGCCTGTCCTTCTGACTTCAGCTAGATTGATGCCGAGCGTCTATCCACCAAAGAGGTGCGGCTCAAACAGCGTCTGTCCTGGCATCCAGTGGTTGAGTAAAAAACGCTGTTTCGCGTAAACTATACAATTTACACGCTTGACTCTGGTTTGACATTTAGACAACACTACACGGATTTGATTACCAAAGCAAACAGACAGCTTGGTTTCATGCTTAAGATCTTCGACGAGTTTCGTGATCCCACCTGTCTGAAAGCATTGTACTGCTATCTCGTGCGTTCTACTCTGGAATTTGGAGCCTTGGTGTGGAGGCTCAAAGAATGTGGATTGCGAGGATTGAAGCAGTCCAAAGAAAATTTGTTCGTTATACTATCCGTCATTTGCCGTCGAATGATCCTGTCAACCTTCCAGCGTACCAGGATCGTTGCTCACTCTTGGGTATTGAAACATTGTAGCATAGGCGTACAGTCATGCAAGCAGTTTTCGCAGCAAAAGTGCTACTAGATGAAACCGGCTCTCCAGGATTCTGGCCGAACTGTTCATCTACGCTCCTGAACGAGTTCTGCTAACAAGAAATTTTCTGCAGCTGGGTACTCGTGCAGCAAACTACGGCCAACACGATCCAATTCGATTCAAGTCATCGCGCTTCAATGAGCTCTACGCTCTGTTTGACTTCAACTGTTCCGCTGAGACCTTCCGTCACCGGATTCAGCGTAGTTGGATGACGAGCCGCTAGTTCAGAAATTGTGGCATTTACTACGTGCTGGCATTAATGGCGAAGACACTAGACGACTGATTTCATCATGACAGATTATTTGAGGTTAACTGACAAGTTTTGAGTGTACTAGAATTAATTTAGTTTTGCTTGCTTTGTATTCCTTCTATTCATGTAGATTTATGTAGTGTACGTTTTAGAAATAGGGGGTTTTTACGCCATATGACTATTCCCCATTCCAATAAGATGTTAAGTCATTTGGAATTATATCAATAAATAAATAAATAAATAAATAAATAAATAAATAAGATGGCAGCCGCACCAAGGCGATGTAGGCAGCGCGACCACGATCATCCATGGAATTCCCAAGTACATATTGTATAGTAATTTGGAATTATTTTCTTCCCTCGATGATTAGGATAGTGCAACTCTGTCTACAATTGCAGCAGGATCCGCAGATATGCAGACATAACAGATATAATTGTGATTATCATTTTTTATTATAACATCCCTTGACAATATTTTTGGCCCACCTGACTCACGTTATGTCAAGGGGTAGGTTGGGTTTTCGGTAAGTAAACGGTTGAAAGTGCATTAACTAACTGCTGCTAATTTTTACATGGTTGACTTATTGCATTTTTCTAGTGTAATATTCCATATAGGTACATTATTCGAAATTGAAATTTGTAGGAATAGTAATTGTGTCTTTTATGATATCTTTTTATACGAGAAAAGAGAGACCTTATAGAGAACCAGCACAGTATATGCATTTAAGAACATTTACTAGAACAAATAAAAACAAAAATAAATGTGTTAATTGAATCTAAGGCTCAGCTAAAAATTTCGATTGTTCCTATAACAACTATATAACGTGGAAGGCACTCGAAGGATTTGTTGACTGGACAAGGATTCGTGGGGGTCGCCAGTCCCTTGTCATGCGAAGACACGCGGCCTTCCAGCGGTAGTCTTCTCAAGGTCCTTACTGAGATTGACTGACCCTGCTACAACAAGCCATCGCGTAGGCTACAGGGTGCGGCAGAAAATAATGCGGAAATTTGTTCTATTTCTTTCAAATCCCAATTTCAACTAATTCAAGCAATAATATCAATATTTTCGAGTGCAATTTTTTTATAGAGTCCTTTTAAACAAATTTATTCAATATGTTCTCCGACATTGGCTGCCATGTACGTGGTATGGTTGACTTAAGGGTTTTCACACTAGGGAGTGATGTTTTGCAGGCTCGTGCTTCAACATATGCCCAAATCGAATAATCCAACGGATTAAGATCTGGACTGCTAAGGGGCCACAAATCCTTCGGCCAAAACTTCATGTTATCGTTCAACCATTGCTGGGTTCGATTGGACGTGTGACACGGCGCTCCATCCCGCTGTAGGACAGCGTTTTGGTTCTCG
>JASCZW010018284.1:0-15691 GCA_034211315.2 Aedes japonicus
AACTCCAATCTACACAGTTTTTTTGAAAGCTTCTATTGAGATTCCTATGAAAAACCAAACTTTCTGCTATCAAGCGCCTAGCTTGTTGACATGATGACTTATGAAAATGTTTACTTCTTGTGCTAGCGTGATTGATGATGTTCACTTTTCGATGAAAGATCAAGTTTATTTAATTAGATGATTTCACAGCTATCTTGACAACACTGTTTGGATGCCCTATGACACAGTAACCTTGGTTTTTGACTCAATTATTCGTACATTAGACTTATGTTGCATGCTGGTTTATCGAAGGAGCATTGCCCAAGCATAAAAATTGGTCTCGGAAAAAAAATGCGACACTTTGTTTTGGGTGTAACTTTTTATCGCGTTGGTAAAAATTAATGAAATTTTGGGTAATACTAGTTTAGAGTGTTATGTTTATGTGTGCAAAATTTTTATCGCGATCTGTCAAGTAGTTTTCAAGATGCATTCGAAACAAGAAGAGCTACGCCAGCAAATCTTGAGCGCGGTGATCGATAATCCTGGTCAGTCGCACAGATGGATCGGCAAAAGGCTTGGAATCCACCATTCCACCGTGTCCCGCGTTGTGAAGATGTTCCAGGAGACGAAGACCATCGAGCGGCGCGCTGGAAGCGGCCGAAAACCGAAAACGGAATACCCAGAGAAGGTGCGGAAGATAAGGCAGTACTTCAACAATAACCCGAACCTTTCCACCCGAGACGTGGCCAAAAAGGTCAATTCGTCAAAGTGGTTCGTCCAGCAGACCATGAAGCGGGCTGGGCTACGTGTTTTTAAGGTCAGGAAGGCGCCAAACCGGACTGACAAGCAAAACACGGTGGCCAAATTGCGTGCACGGTAAGCTGTACCGTGAGTGGCTGGTCACAGGCTGTCAGGACATGGATCATACGGACACAAACAAATCCCCGGCCTCGAGTTTTTTGTCGGTACGTCCCGCATGGAGGTTCCGGAAAAATTCCGGAAGAGAAAGATGGACAAATTCGCGAAGAAGTACCTGTTGTGGCAGGCGATCTGCGAGTGCGGACGGTACAGCAAGCCGTTCGTTACAACCGGCACCATAAACGGGCAGATTTATCGAGAGGAATGCTTGCAGAAGCGCTTGCTGCCCTTCCTCCGCTCTCACCGTGGTCCCACGCTGTTCTGGCCGGATCTCGCTTCGTGCCATTACGCCAAGCCTGTAATGGATTGGTACGAAGCGAAGAGCGTTAATGTGGTCCCGAAGGAGGCGAACCCGCCAAATACACCAGAACTTCGTCCGATCGAAAAGTTTTGGGCGATAATGAAGAAGAAGGTGAAGAAAAACGAAAAAACAGTCAAAACCGATGAAGCTTTCAAGAAAAACTGGGAGAAATTGTGTAAGGAAGATGGACAAAGCCTCGCCCAAGATCTCAGTAGCAGTGTTAAGAGAAATGTACGAGCATTCAGCTTGGGGGAGGAAATTCAATAAATAAATTATGCCTAAACATAGCTAATATATAATTATTAAATCCCTTAGAAGTATCCGATTTAAAATGAATTTTGGTGATCATTGTTGTGTGTCTAATTTTTTCCGAGTCCAGTCTTTAACATCTCATTAATTAATTAATATCTAACTATGCATGATGAGCAAATGCAAATCATTGGCAAGGTAGAAGCTGAATAACTTTTTCGAAAGCACAGCTAGCAAACATTTTTGAACGCTATTCTGCCGAAGAGCAAAAAATAGTTTATCTAAAAGTTTGCTTTTCCCACAGTAATTCGTATTCTAAGGACAAGTGCAGTTCGAGTTTGCATCCAAACGAGCTGAAATGTTAGTGGGAATAGTCAAGATGTAATTTAAAATCTATCGAGTAAAATGAAGCTTATTTTATAATAGGATCCACCTTCTTGACACTAGTAATTACATTTTAAAAAATAGTACGGCCAAATTATTTTCAACAGTTTCAACAACTCCTTCTTAAATTTCAGTTGCCATTACAATACTTAAGGAGTCTCGTCAATTTTTACCTTCGAGATGACCAATATTTCTAATTGGGTTTATTTCCGGCTTGTTTGGAGGGTTGACCACTTCAAGTAATAAAACAATATTATTATTTCTGAACCAGTCTAGTAATCGGGCGTAATCGGGCGTAATTTAAGAATTCCAAATCAAACCAAAAATTGCCTCTGGCCTTCGTAAAACTTTAGGAATCTGAATGAATTCATCCTTTGATATTTGCAGGTTGATGGTGCCAGATGTGATGTAGGCTAAAGCATAGAAAAATAATTAAGTCAAACAGTTGCGAAAAATTCTCTTGTTTAATTTCAAGCCAAAATAGGCGTACAACGACATTTTTAGCACTTTATACAGTTGATCTGATTTAGGAGACATTACGATTAAATTTACATAAAATATCCAATGAACTTATGCCACATCTAGAGTTCTAAATGTGTACAACAAATATCGCTGAAATTTGCATGATTTTGTCAAACTGTGCACATTGCATCTTTTGATATTTTGCATATCACACTTACAAAAAAAATACCTTAAACAAAATCTTATATTAGGAGGATTTAAACTTAAACATCACTTACATTAAAAATTAAAAATAAAATAACTGAAACACTTTATCAAATTATCACTAGTACAACCAAGCTTATTCTTTTCAGTTTCACTAGAAAAACCAAATCTTTTGTCAGATAGGCCTGTTTTGTCTACAGCTTACAGAGCACCGGACACTGGACTTCTGTCAGACATCTCCTGTTACTATCATCCTTTCTTTTGCTAATCTAATGCTCAATGATTTTCATGATCTCACGAAATACGATTGAATGATGAATACCAAGTTGTTTTTCGATTCATCTCTGCGGCAATTTCGGACTTTCGAAGTAAGCATAATTTTTTTTGCTATATCCTTTCTCAGACGCCAGAACAGTATAAAGAAAATTTAACAACATTTCATGCTTCAAGTCCTTAGTAAAATTGAGCGATTCACTTTGTCGACTTTCTCTTTCTTAATAGATTAACTATCAAACGATTTGCTGATGTTTTTGACACATTAGATTCTTATTTACACTTCATATTACCGTACCGTGTGGTGAAAATACTTGAACATGTTTTCACATAGCCGTACGATCGCAAAGAGAAAGGCGACGAAGAGAGTCTCCCAATGTTATTTAAAGGGTGATACGGTCAAAATTTGGTCAAGGGAAAACGCGTGTAAATCAGTGAAATCGTTTATTTAAAAATCAAATTAAATTTCTTTTCAAGTTCAATTAGTATAAAATTCAGGAAAAATATTCAGTTGAGGCTTCCGCTTTTCCAAATCCGAATTGCCGGGCCTTACGCTTGACCCCTGCCATCAGATTTTTGTACAGCCACCTTGTCCACCTTCTTCGCCGCAGAAAGCCAGTTTGCCTTGAACTGCTGCTCGTCCTATAGCAGTTTTTTGGTCTTCTTTAGGTTCCGCTTGACAATAGCCAGTATTTCTCAATTGGGCGGAGCTCTGGCGTGTTGGGAGGGTTCTTGTCGCTTGGGAACCACCTGCACGTTGTTGGCGGCGTACCACTCCATGGCCTTTTACCGTAATGGCAAGATGCCAAATCCGGCCAAAACAGTACGGAACAACCGTGTTTCTTCAGGAAAGGCAGCAGACGTTTATTCAAACACTCTTTCACGTAAATTTCTTGGTTGACAGTCCCGGAAGCTATGAAAATGCTGCTTTTCAAGCCACAGGTACAGATGGCTTGCCAAACCAGATATTTCTTTGCGAACTTTGACAGTTTCGTGTGCTTGAAAATATCTGCTACCTTTCCCCTTCCTTTTGCCGTATAAAACTGCTGTCCCGGAAGCTGCTTGTAGTCGGCTTTGACGTAGGTTTCGTCGTCCATTACCACGCAGTCAAACTTCGTCAGCATCGTCGTGTACAGCCTCCGGGATCGCGCTTTGGCCGTCGTATTTTGTTTATCATCGCGATTTGGAGTCCACTACCTTCTTGTAAGTCGATAGTCCAGCTCGTTTTTGGCTCGATGCACGGTTGTAGACGATACACCCAGCTTATTGCGGCATCTCGGAGAGATAGGTTAGGGTTTCGCTTGAAACTACCGGCAGCTCTCTTTGTCGTCTCAGCGGCTTCCGGTTTTCGATTTCCCCCGATCCAGACTTCCTGGCTGTCGACAAACGTTCCCCAAACACTTTAATTACATTTGTAACGGTTGATTTGGCAACTTTTAGCGATTTGCCAACTTTGCGTGCGAGTAGCTCGGATTTTCGCGATGCGCGAGCAAAATTTTGATACGCTGCTCTTCTTGCTTGGACGGCATTTTGACAACTGAAGAGTGAATTCCAAAATCAAAATAGGAGCAACATTCTCACACACACACTTCAAAATGAGGGGATGTTCAGGTTTTTAAATGCAAAATTCAAAGAAATACGTCAAGTTGATATTGACCAAATGTTGACCGTATCGCCTTTTAGGACCTAATGCATTGTTCAGGTTGATTTCTTTTAAAATTATATCCGAAAAAATCGCAGTAAGCTTTGCCAGCGGACGGTTAATTCTTTGTTAGTTGTCACGGTTTTTCTGTTCTCTCGCTGTTAAAAATTTGAAAATTGTAATTGAAAGTTAAGATCAATATATGTCTTGAAGAGGCTGATTATGCATTTTTCCATGCAATTGGTGAGTGTGGTGTCAGCTACCTGCGGTTCGTGATGTTTTAAAGTTTTTATGAAACAGTGTCTGAATATAGTTAGGATGAAAAAGATTAAAAAATAAAATAAAAGAAATCAAACAGAAAACCTTGGATCAGCCTTGTTTTTTTTCTACTGATCTGAAAAATTTAATGAATGTGTATGTACAGGAGTCACGTAAATTATCGGTTTTGGTACATGGAATAGATGATACTGGAGTTTTGCCCAACATACCCTACAAATCCAAGCAAGAAAAATTCAGCTATGTATCGAGGATAAACCAATTTGACCAATCATTTAAAATTTTCCATTGTTGTTTCTCTAGATTCACAAAAACGTCGAAGGGTGAATCTGTACAGATAATTCAAAGTCCTGCTGCAAAAAATCATTCCCAAACAATCCACTTGCTGATCATAAGGACCTGGCCAGGTGTTGTGCAAAGAAATCGATAAATGACGAGCCTGTCATACACAAGGCAGCTCTCCTGGCGCCTTCATCGTGTCTACAACAGCCAACCCAGGATTGTGTATGGTTGGAAAATGCTAACCTTTTGATCGATTCTGATGAAACTGTGTCGGTGTAAACATTGCACTGTTCAGTCATGTCAGGCAACTTTTCAGCAATTTTTACTTGAAAAAGTGTGTTTAATTTTTTTTTCGAATAAATTATGCACACAGCAACACCTAGCTCGAAGGGTACTTGTCAGCTCATTATTCAAAATATCAATATCATTATGATGCGGACTGGTAATATTGGTGTGCTTGAACTTTTAACTTTGAATCCGTGTGATTGAACACACCTATCCTCAGTCACCAGCCTGGAAGAGTTTCCTCTTTATAACCTTACCAACCTTACTAAAGCCCGGATGGCCTCTGCAGAATACAGATGTTGTCTCCATTTCGTTCGAACCATAGCTGCACACCTCTTATGCTTGTGCCCATCGGTTTGTTATCGAAAATAGTTTTAAGTGGGCTGTCGTCCAAAATTATTACGACATACCCAGCCCACCGTAGTCAACCGTTTTGTGCGGTGTGAACTCCGTCACGTTCCGTCTTCCATCTGCACTCAATCTAGATCGTACGGAACACCTTCCGCTCAAAGACACAAGGGCACGTTGATCCTTCGTGAGCTGTTTCGAATCCGTAGAGACGGTCAACTTTGTAGTTCGGCAAACTTGAGTCGCATCTTAGCGTGCTTTGAAGTCCAAAATAGGCCCAATTACCAGCCATAATGCGCCTGTGTATATCTCTGCCGGTGTCATTATTGGCGGTCACCAATGAGCCTTGTTTCCAGAATACACCTACCACCTCGATAACATTCGGAGGTTGATTGGCCCAATTTCCAGCTACTCTGTCGCACCCATCACAATGCTGTTCTCATCTCGTATATATTGCCTTAGTTTTGGTAGATGGTAAGTCTATCCGAAAGTTCTTCAATTTGTCGGAAAAAAGAGATCAAAAGTTCAACGTCCCGAGTTTTCAATCGATCATCCCTATTTGTAGCCAATGTCCAAGTCGATTGATCTGGTCCGAATCTCTTCCTATTGAAATATTCATTACTATAGTTTTTGTTTATCGGTATTATCGGTATTGGCTTTTATGCTCCATAACTAACCCCACTATCAGTTAGGCCACTACGAAGACCTTCGACTTTTGTATTTAGAGTCCTGGGCGCACTGAAAAGATAGTAGCTCAGCCGCCCCTAAAATGTAAAACCGACGCAGCTTTGAGCCGCTTCTAACTTAAAAACAGAATAATAAGATGTATGGTCGGAAATAGATTTTAAGGTTATTTTATATTATTGTATTGTAATTGTATGGTTATTTTTATCCGGGAATTGTCTTCTGATTGGTCAAACTGACAAACGCATGCGATCTTATTGTTAAAATTAATTGCAAATGAGCACTTTGTTGATGGTGAGGCCGTGTTGCTAGCAGGCGTTGATTTGTTATAGTTTGTTCCGAAACGTAAACAAAATTGTGCAGTTATATTCGGCAGTTGTTCAGTAATGTTATTAAAATTGATCCGTAAAAATGGAGTGCAAGAGAATAACTTGTGGTTGCAGTGACGTGATCAACCCGGAGCTTCATTTTTATTGATTCCCAAAGGATCTACTTGTCCGCCAGAAGTGAACAGAAACCTGCGTGGGAAACAAGAATTACAAAAAGCGGTAATTTTTCAAGCTTCGAACAACCGAATATGCAGCGTAAGTTAAAATGAATCAAACTCAGTATTCAGACTTTTACATTCGTTTCAATTTGGGCAGATTCATTCTCCGAACGGCAAAAAAATACCGAAATGGAACCTTTAATGTTCTAATTGACGTCGCTTCGCTAGACGAAGATCGTCAAAATATGCAAACTGATGAGAACTTTGGAGGCACTGAATTGGATGAAAAAAGGATGGAAATGAAAGTAGTGGGGAGCAACGAAAATCAGGTGTCGATGTGGGGAGGAAGTACCTCGAGTTATTCCTCCAGAAATTCTTACTCGGCACAGACCAGCTTGACTTGGTTACGAGATGTCTCAAACGGAACATGAGAGAACAAGTAACCAAGCTTAAGAGGTAAGCTACTGGAATCAAACTCCTTCGGGAACGGCTGGTTCTTTTTGCTTCAATTTTGTTAATGTATTTTCAACTGAAGCTGTAATCTTACTTATTAAACGATTCAAGTTAAATATTGGATCAATTCCATCTTCAACTCTATTGGTTTGCCGCTGGAAGAATCACTAAAGCAATTTGGTTGCGATGATCAAGAAACGCGTTTCAAACACGTTCGAGGTGGAAGGAAGACCATTTTCAACGAAGATCAATTGAAATTGATTTTGAAATTGAGATTCAACAAGTGAAACAGTGATCGGAAGCAACGGTGATGGATTCCCTACAAATTCGGTTCGCTTGTGAAGGAGATTACGATAAGCTTCTCAAAAGAGGCTATCCATGACCATCAAGTCTTACATTGCTGCGTCGTATTTTAAATGTCCATTTTCCTCCTTGTATTATTGAACTATTATTTTGAATATTTATAATTAAAACAGTTGTTTCCAACTATGAATGTTAGGTATCCTTGAGGATATTTTAGTGCTTCTCAAACACAAAGCAGTTGGAATGACTGAAGCTGAGCGAGATTATGGACTGGTTCTTGAGTCTAGATGAAGCAGAGGAGTGGTGTGCAAGTACCAACAATTTTCTAGGAAAAACAACACTACCTCGATCCGATAACTTGGCATCGAAAGGTTTGGT
The DNA here is from genome assembly GCA_034211315.2 of Aedes japonicus. NCBI lineage: Eukaryota > Metazoa > Arthropoda > Insecta > Diptera > Culicidae > Aedes > Aedes japonicus. The sequence continues at coordinate 7,909 of JASCZW010018284.1, forward strand.
TGTGGTGATTGTTGGAGTTGCGAAACGGTGGAAGCAAGTTATTACCAACGAAATCATGAAAGCATCTGTCCCTCCTCCCCGCATCGGGGAATACGCAAGCTCTAGATGTCTCGATATGCTCTGCCTCCATTGCTAATAAGTTTACTTGAGAAACATTTCCTGACTGTGGTGGTAGTGATCACTTTCCAATTTTAATTGGCATCCCTGGTAACTCGACTGAGGGCAGGATTAGGAAAAAATGGATTTACACCTATGCGGACTGGCAACGGTATGAAGAAATTACTAGTGAGTCTTTACGACCAGGACAAACCCTTACGGCAGGCGAATTCTCACACTGTATCATTGCTGCAGCTGAATCGACCATACCAATGACCAGCGGAAAAATAGGAGCAAAATCTGTTCCTTGGTGGAACCCAGAGGTAGCTCAAGCTGTCAGAGAACGGAGAAAATGTCTTTGGACATTACGCCGACTTGCCAGGGGCGATCCTCGTAAAAATGCAGCTTTAAAGGAGTTTCAAGCAACACGATCTCAGTTGCTTGGGATAAGTTTTCGAACGGATGATAAACCGACGATTAACCACGGAACTTGAAGACAACGGAAGGCTTGATCCTCGTCAATATGCCTTTCGTCCAGGCAAAGGAACTGACTTACATTTGGCCCAATTAGAAGCGTTGCTGGATCTGGATGCAAACCAACATGCTGTCTATATCTTGGTCTACGCTGACGATGTGATCTTAATTGCAAAAGGAAAACATTCTGGTGAAGTACGTCAAAAGCTTAGAAGTGCAGTCAACGCAGTAACAAATTGGACTGTAAGCGTAGGATTCACCACAGCCCCCACGAAATCTAAACTCCTTCACATCTGTGGATCTACCCACCGCAAGCGAGGCCGTACCATCAAGGTCAACGGCACTCCAATTCCTCGAGTTCGAAAAATGAAAATACTTGGTGTACTGTTAGACTCAAAACTTAACTTCCTACAGCACTTTGCTGAAGTTAAACAAAACTGCACTCAACGACTAAACATTCTACGTCTACTGGGATGCCACCTAGCGAGGAGTAGCCGAAAGAAGCTTTGTTCTGTTGGCGAAGCTCTTGTGTCTAGTTAACATATGGGATCGGAAGTTTGGACGCCTTGGAACGCACTTTATCTCCAACTTACAACGAAGCTATTCGCCAAGCTTCAGGGGCCTTCCGTACTAGTCCTTAAACATCTATTTTGGTGGAAGCAAACACTATACCTTTTCGCCAGAAAATCATTCAACGTATTGCCAGTTTAGCAATACGTTTGATGGAAAAAAAATGATTTAGCATCACAACTCCCTGTAGTTAAACGTGCCAGATTTCTATTCCAAGAAGCTACAGGATTGTCAATTCCAACCATCAGCCCCATTATAAGGCTAACCAACCGAAAATGGTATGCTCCAACGATTCACGTTGACGACACTTTAAAAAATAGCATCAGAGCAGGAACTGCCAGCAAGATAGTAGGCCCCAGATTCATCGAGCTTATGACCACTAAGTACACAGCATACAACAAAATCTACACTGATGGCTCCAAAGACCTTGATAAGGTGGGTGCAGGGATAGTGTCCGATAACCTTCAAGCTCCAGGTCTGTCTGCCTGGAATTTGTAGCGTTTTTCAGCGGAAGCCTTTGCCTTGAAAAAGCTGCAGAAGAAACACCCCTTAACGAACCTATTATCATAATAACCGATTCGGCTGGTTGCCTAGACGCTATCCGAAAAGGACAATCAACTCATCCATGGATTCAGGCTGTAGAACGTGATGTTCAGGAAAAAAGAATAGTATTCAGCTGGGTTCCAGGACACGCGGGAATTCCTGGAAATGAAGAAGCGGATAGACTAGCAAATGAAGCGCACCGTGAACCACCAATTGATATAGCTGTCCCGGCGCAGGATGCCATACGATATGTTAAAAACCGGATATGGAGCGCATGGCATGCGGCATGGGAAAACAACTGGAAACAGTCGCATGCACTTTTACGACGAATAAATTCTTGTGCAGTCGAATTTTGTGACAGAATTAATGCCTCTGATCAACGAGGTTACGAATCGGACACACCCGTCTAACTCATTCGTACCTATTGGAGAACAATAATAAACCAACTTGCACAATCTGCGGAATACACCTCACAGTGAAGCACATTTTATTGGACTGTATAGGATTCACTGGCGTTCGAAGAAACTGCAGGATCAGAGGAACTCTTGCAGAAATACTTAGCAACAATAATAGTAGAGAAATAGCAGTAATTAAGTTCATAAAAGAAATCAATTTATACAAAAGTATTTAGTTGTAAATTACAAAAAAAAAATGACACGAATGCCAAAGCAGTAGTAAAGTGTCAAAAATAAATAATAAAAATAATAATCTGTCCCTCCTGTTACCGCTGAGATTATTTACCCTAGTTTTGTATTAATAAATAAATAAATATTTAGTTGTTAGTAAAAATTAAGTGTAAATGCTAGTAAATGTTAGCAATAAAAACTATATTTATACTCCGGAGTAGCCATAAGTAGAACAAAATTTGTAAACACACTTGACATAAAAACACACACTATACAACGAAATGAGCCAAAAGAGAGTTACCAGAGAAGAGAGACTGGGAACCCGTCAAAGTGGGAAATGGAATGGATGAATGGGATGAAAAGAGGGGATAGGCTACGGGGTTGGATAAGGTCTTTCTTATCCAGAGCTTCGAAGCGAACAGACGTTTAATTTTAACAGTGAGGTACAACCTAAAATAAACTGTACTGCTACACTACCAATACGGTATAGACAACAACCAATACGGAAGTACCTAGAAAGTTGTCTCAGGTAAGAGAATTAAAAAGTTCATAGTTGAAATATGTGTTCAAATGTCCCCCGTAGCCAAACTAAATATTACCGGCATAAGAAACTCATAAGTCCGGAGTGCATATTTGCCCAACCCATTATCCCGTTCATTCCACCAGCGTCGGATCCAGTCAACGATCGACCAGGGTATCAGACGACCCAGCAGGCAAACCGTCAATCTAGCGTGCGTATTGTGCGACGTAGACAGTGCCAGTCCGTCGACCACGTGCCTTAGCAGCTCACCACCGGCCGGTCGCAACGTTTCACACTCGACACACCCACACAGTCCGCAAGTCCAGCAATAAAAAAGTTAATTGGCTAGAAACAAGTGCTTTCCTTTGGTTCCTTGATCGGGTATTTATCTAAAGGGCGATACGGTCAAAATTTGGTCAATATCAACTTGACGTAGTTCTTTCAATTTTGCATTTAAAAAACCTGAACACCCCTCATTTTGAAGGTGTGTGTGTGTAGAATGTTGCTCCTATTTTGATTTTGGAATTCACTCTTCAGTTGTCAAAATGCCGTCCAAGCAAGAAGAGCAGCGTATCAAAATTTTGCTCGCGCATCGCGAAAATCCGAGCTACTCGCACGCAAAGTTGGCAAAATCGCTAAAAGTTGCCAAATCAACCGTTACAAATGTAATTAAAGTGTTTGGGGAACGTTTGTCGACAGCCAGGAAGTCTGGATCGGGGGAAATCGAAAACCGGAAGCCGCTGAGACGACAAAGAGAGTTGCCGGTAGTTTCAAGCGAAACCTAACCTATCTCTCCGAGATGCCGCAAATAAGCTGGGTGTATCGTCTACAACCGTGCATCGAGCCAAAAAACGAGCCGGACTATCGACTTACAAGAAGGTAGTGACTCCAAATCGCGATGATAAACAAAATACGACGGCCAAAGCGCGATCCCGGAGGCTGTACACGACGATGCTGACGAAGTTTGACTGCGTGGTAATGGACGACGAAACCTACGTCAAAGCCGACTACAAGCAGCTTCCGGGACAGGAGTTTTATACGGCAAAAAGAAGGGGAAAGGTAGCAGATATTTTCAAGCACACGAAACTGTCAAAGTTCGCAAAGAAATATCTGGTTTGGCAAGCCATCTGTACCTGTGGCTTGAAAAGCAGCATTTTCATAGCTTCCGGGACTGTCAACCAAGAAATTTACGTGAAAGAGTGTTTGAATAAACGTCTGCTGCCTTTCCTGAAGAAACACGGTTGTTCCGTACTGTTTTGGCCGGATTTGGCATCTTGCCATTACGGTAAAAAGGCCATGGAGTAGTACGCCGCCAACAACGTGCAGGTGGTTCCCAAGGACAAGAACCCTCCCAACACGCAGAGCTCCGCCCAATTGAGAAATACTGGGCTATTGTCAAGCGGAACCTAAAGAAGACCAAAAAAACTGCTAAGGACGAGCAGCAGTTCAAGGCAAACTGGCTTTCTGCGGCGAAGAAGGTGGACAAGGTGGCTGTACAAAATCTGATGGCAGGGTCAAGCGTAAGGCCCGGCAATTCGGATTTGGAAAAGCGGAAGCCTAACTGAATATTTTTCCTGAATTTTTATACTAATTGAACTTGAAAAAGAAATTTAATTTGATTTTTTAAATAAACGATTTCACCGATTTACACGCGTTTTCCCTTGACCAAATTTTGACCGTATCACCCCTTATGCCCACAGCCGACCCTGAACGATAACCGTGTCAAGCTCGAGCTACCGCCGAATAACAAAAGAGGTTATTGTTAAACCCATCAGCGGTCAGGGTCAGCGGTCCCCGTGGCTAGACCAGGGATCGAGGGCTTGGGAAGGAGGTCCGTCTTACCCCTTTCTAACACTCCCGAGTATCTCACGCAAATTGTTATGTACAAAATACTGCAATCAAACTGTAGCTGCTGCTCTGCGTGTAATGGCCTTAGAAAAAAAAATGCCCTGAACTAGGAACAACGGCATGTTACATTGAAGATATTTCCGATTGATCTGAAACAACCAACAATCGTTCTGAACAGCAATCTGACCAAGCAGCACTACAGGCTGTTTTCCAGCGTCTTCAAGAGACTGCTCGTTTGAACCGTGGAAAGACTGAACTGGCAATATGCTCAAATGCCATCATCCGCATCCGTACCCGCATGTAACAGCGGTTACAAGTGGCTCTTTGCGTTTTGCTCTGAACAGGATTGTCTGGAGAGTTTATTTTCAGTGATTTGTTCCAAACAACATTAACCAACACCTCGTGATTTCAGGGGGAATCTGAAAATAATCAAGAACACCTCGTTTGCATGGCTGATTATCTACATCAATGTCGAAAAGAATCTAATCACAGATCAACAGCATCAACACTCGACAATAGTGATGCAATCAACGGTATGAGTTTCTTGTGATTCCTTATCAACAATAAACACAAAATAATATGTTCTCACCGCAAGAACTTGAAAACACAAACCAAAGTAGGAAACTTTTTAATTTATTTAAATATTTTATCAATATTCTTTCCAACACTGAAAGTGAGTTTCTTGTAAACTCAAACACAAATTATAGGAGGGCATCTTGAGCTGGCATGTCCTGTCCTACACGATTTTTCTAAATAACCCAAATTTGAGTACAATGGACTCAAATTTGTCGAAAGTATGGCTACTCAAAAGTGAGTAAAGATGATTAGGAGTAATACGTTGACAATTAGTAAACATCGATCGGATTCAAGCCTATGTTGACTGTTGTCATCTTACCACTACGAACTATCTTTACTCACTTTTTGGACAGCCATACTTCCGACAATTTGAGTCCATCGTACTCAAATTTGAGTTGTTCAGAAATAGCGTGTAGATTCAAACGAATGTAATTTTTAAAACGACAGTAGGCGCTGAGTGCGTACCTGAAAGAACTGAAGCAGTCTTGCTTAGAAAATTTGTCAAAACAGAATGGTGTAGTGTTAATTAGAAATCAAAATTAACCAGAAATTTCTATCCATTTTGAAAAGTGCACAAGAAAACTTCACGTTACATGCAAGGAACAGCATCCAGGAAATTAGTAGAACGCTCGTAAAAGTCTCGCTCAAGAGGTGACCAAAGCCTAAAAGCGAAGAGAAGCGTCAAAAGTCTGGTGTGAAATAATAATATCTTCAGAGCACCATCCTGTTATAACATAAATATTCAAAATTCAACACCCTCTCAGTCCATGTATTATCCAAACACCGGATCAACATGCCAATGGTGAGTAAAATAAAGTCTGCTCCGGAAAGCGTTACAGACACTCTTCCTCCACTATTTTCCCACCTCACGCTGGCCAAACACCCCCACGGAAAGGCTTGCCAAGGCGACGGACGGAACGCCCGGCATCGTCATACTCCCATTGTTTATTCAGTTGAGAGACAAATTAAAATTCCCGACTAAACCAGGCCGAATCGTCTTCCATGTTCTCGAAGCCTAATTTCATATCCCACTTGACACGCTCAGAACCGAAAGCGACGACGACGACGACCGACTTGGAAGTCCTCGATTTTTACAACAAAAACAAGCATAATCTGCCGAAATACGAGGCAGAAAAGTTGTAAAATTGGATTGATAAAGTTTTATGATTCCGCGCGAGGGTTCCGGGAGAGCAATGGTAACTCACTGCAACATCAACAACGCGAAAGGCTAATAAGTTTCATTTAATAAAAGCGATGTTTAGTTTAATTGGTACCGGATTGAGTTGCCAAAGTGCTCCGTTTGAGGCGCAGTTTCGCTTTATGCCGGGTGGGGAGGGAAGGAGGGAGGGAGAAAGCATCATCTTCTCGGCAGCGATGCGGCAATTGGATTTGATTGTTGTTTTACTGTTTTGATGGTAGTTAGTTAGGAAGTTGTTAGCCTATTTTGGCTTGTCTGCGCCGATGTCTGTCTCCGTTGGGAGTAAATACCTCCTTATGTAGTTTGTTGTATGTGTTCGTTGCACAAGTTCTTGAAATAAAACAAGCTCAAAGTTCATTTGGCCATCGATTTCCTCCAGGTCTCAATCGATAATGGGTTAATATTGTTCTGTCATTCCAATTACTACCATCGCGACCGGTTGTAGAGTGAGGCTACAATGTACTTAAATGGAGCACAACTTTCAATGAATCCTTTTCAATTCAAACCTTTAATAATGACGATGTTTGTGGTGATTATTATGTTCATGATAAACATGCGCTGCAGCTGTTACTTAAAGCCTCAATTCACATGAAAATAATTCATTCATTTGAAAATCGATTTGCATTACTCTAATGGCTTGGGAGAATGGCCGTGTGGTAACGTCAACCCTTTTTATCAACATAAATTTGTGATGATAATCAGGATGCGACTAATGCTTTAGTTAGCGAGCGTAAGGGCGCTGTTGTGCCCCTAGTTGGTCGTGTCACGTTGCGAGTATTGGTGAGGATCTTTATGCTAATTTGCTCCAAAGAAAGTGTCAGAATAATTTACAATGCTCAATGATTGCTCGACAGCGGAGCCAAAGCTTACAGTTCAGTCGTATCAGTCCCAACTTACTCCCAAACAGATCAGATTCTGGCTTCCTCTGCAAATTCGTCCTGACGTGACAAATGAATCGGATGGCGGATGGTTAGGCCGTCCTAATCTCAGTGAAGCTCTGACATGGTCAAACCTGGTCCGCAAAGGAAAAAGGCGTCTCGGACTTTCGCGTTCATTTCTTAAAGTGGCCTGGATCTGGGTTGAAAACTCATGCTCTTGACCCTTCATCGTGGCCGGAAGAGCGACTATGTTCAAAGAGTTCGAGGATTATGACACCCAAAAATTTCGGAATCCAATGTCGAGGTTCACCAACAGTCATTCGATGATAGCTACACAGTCGATTGCGGTTTCATCAATGGTTGCCCCCACCCACATCGATGCCACCGAACCCACGGAATAGTGATCCCGGGACACGTAGATCACGCAATGGAAACCCCCAGCTTCGTGTGTGGC
>JASCZW010018285.1:0-15683 GCA_034211315.2 Aedes japonicus
ATGCAATCTTGAGAAAGTAAAAAGCTGGTTTTATATGAAAGAGTATCGTGACTCCTAGTTCTAAGATCCACAGAATATGGTAGAAAATCGTAAACTTGGTTGAAGGCTTCAGGTTCCAAAGAGCCAAGATCATTGGCGGAGCTAGACAATTAGTCTGGAAGGGGCCTGGAGGGGGCCTGCCCAAAGAATTTTTTTCGTGTATATTGAAAAGGGCGATGAAAGTAGCGTAATTGTTTGTGACGTGTTATTTTTATTGAAGAATCAGAACAGGTTCAATCGAATAATTCGGTCTTTTCTGCCCCTTGGTTGGTCGAGATGCCTTAAGAGAATCGAGTGTGGTGAATATATACCTCGTATTATTCCATGTGGATCAAATTGAGAATGTAGTCACCCTATTCGATTCTCTTGAGGCAGCTCAACTCATCCGAGGCGGAGAATAGACCTGAATCTATATAGAGTCAAGTTTAAACTTAGAAATCTTCAAACTAGACATAACTAGATAAGAATAAATTTGAGCCAACTGTTATAAGAAATGTGTAGGGAATTTTGGTAAAATTTCCAAGGAAATATTGACAAGCGTTTTAAAAAATAATCGGAACTCTGTCTCTATTAAGTGAATGCAGATGGGAACACACTGTTTTTACAAGCTCTTACAATTCTTAGAAAATTAAAAATATTTTTTTGACGAGTCCTGCATTGCGTCATCACTTAATTAATTTTTTTTTAAATATTTGCCGAAAACAATAGATAAATAATAATTTCAACAGGTTAACAATATTTACGATAAATGTTTAACATGTACACGATTAATGAATAACATTTTACAAAGGAAGAAATTACTAAATTTCAAAACTTCGATAACCTTTGTTATCACGAAATTCAAGAAATTTAAATAGGGTATGTGTCCCTTGACTCAGCCTATTATGCAACCATCGATTACATTTTTGATTATAACTTCTAAAGTGTTCAAGCTGAAGGCGAGATTCAATTAGTTCTACACTTGCTAAGATAAGTTTGATAAGACATTTGGTAGTATGTATCACGAACAGTTACACAACTCTTTTTATAAAGTAGGAAACTTTCAAGGAAAATGGATTTAATGTCGGTCTACAGGCACCAAATTGGGTCTATTCATGGATGCAACTTCTTCCCATTCGATGGATTTATTACTAAATGCAATCTTTGTACGGTTTTTTCTTCTTATTCATTGAATCAAGGTATTTCCAGCTGTATTCGCTTTACTTAACACAAAATTTCACAAACTAACTAAGGTAAAACTGCTTTGAAACACATAAGTGATGTTCATATATGATTTACTAGCCATTCAATAATGAAAACATTATACTACATAAAATATCATGAACACTGATGTTTATTTCATTTCATTAGTTGCGTTGTAAGCAGAGTATGTATTGAGTTGTTTTTCCTTGGGTGAAACTGCATGACAGCTTGTTTGTCAAGGCTGGACCCTTTCCCAATATTTCCCATTACTAGGACAAATACCATGGTCACACTAGCATATGTCAACCGCGTGAGCACCATTTGAAGTATTAGATATTCGAATTTCATAAAAGGTGTAGAATTTCTAATGTCATAGTACCCATCCCTGCAATAATGCACCCAATAACTTTGAATCAATTTCTAATAAAAGATATCTAAGTAGACTATTATATAATAACTTTGAACACTTCCTGGAAACGACGTTCAGAATACCGTCTATGTTTACAGTGCTGAAGTCTCTTCCAGAAATGACTCTACAATTACTTTATGCATTTCATCAATACTGTGTTGTGAATAGATAAATTATTACAATTGCCTTTTAGGGATGACACACAGGTCCATTATGCAGTCTATTTCGACAACTAGTAATACTGAAGTCTACCCCAACAAATATTATGGGGTAGACTTCAGAAACTACCTGATTATATGTTAACCTTCCTAGAGGGTTTACCTTACTTCTAAAACTACATTTTTGAAAATATTATCATTAATGAATAAACTTCTATCTCCATATTTTGCTTATTAACATTCGTTAGATTCTTAACTTCTAATCAATCCAGGGAATCTATATTCTACTTAATTTTTCGTACAAGAGAAAATAATATCGTGAATTGAAAATACGCCTTCATACAAAACTCATTATTGTAAAACCATCTTGAATAATAAAATTAAAATACATACATAGAAAAGTGTTTCAAATCTTATGTTTCAACTTCAACCGGCTATAAATTTTACTATCGCTATTAATTTAGTTATGAATCTTGAAGTTTAAATCTAAATATAATTGAAACTAAGAAGGGAATAATTTTCCAAAAACTTACAAATTGAAGTAAAAAAAAAAAGAAAATGGAATAAATAAATCAACTTTTAACAAAAAACACCCGGATATACTCTTTTTTTATACCATGCCTGATGCATTTCTAAGTGGGCCCTCTGCGTTCTAATTTCGATTTTGATCTGGTAAACTCTTGGCCTCAGCGAGAGGCCAGGTGAGGGTGACTGCCTCCCTGACTAGGTAATCAAATTTAGCCTCTGTGAAATAGATTTGGAAACGCAATTATCTCCCGAAAAAATAATCATTCCGGGAAATGGCGTCTGGTTAATGGTCTTTGGGAAATGGCCTCTGGGAAATTTCTTCTGGGAATTTTCCAAAAAAGAGAAGGACAGATATCCGCTCTGAAATCCGCGGCTTCTGGGAAATTGTTCCCGGGAAATGACCTCTGGGGAAAGGCCCCTAGAAATTGATTTCAGTTAATCATTTTCCAAAAAAACGAGAACAGAGATCCATTTAGGAAAATTATTCATTCCGGGATGTAGCCTCTGGGACATGGCCTTTGAAAAATGACCTCTAGAAAATTGCCTTTGGGAAATGTATTCCGGGAAATGCTTTTCCACGAAATAGTGTAAAACTAAATACCGATATGCAATAGTTTGGAATTTGGAAAATGTCTATAGACCGGAAAGCGATGACCAACAAAATTTTGAAATCCAAGATGGCGGCTTCTGGTTGCCATACTTCCTAATTTAAATCCTGGCTACGGTCTAGATCATGTCTAGTTATGATATGCGGCGATTGAGTATATTTATCATCCTAAATTAATAAATTATTGAGTTATAAACTACATTTAACCATTTAAGGGCAGGAATATGTCAGCTTATCATTCGTTAATCATCATTGTTCGTTATTGAACACCACGAAGAAAAAAAAACTAATAAAAACTAGCTTTAAAAAGACGCAAACTCTCGAGCAATGTGGATGTAATGTTGGTATATCGGAATTCTCATAGATTTAATGGTCGTTAAGTACACTGAGGCAAAAGAACTTAAGAATTCTATAAGAATCACTTATGAATTTGCGACAAAAAGATCTGTTATGAAAATCATAAGTTTAACTTATGACTGGAAAGGGGAATCTAAAAAGGTTTTTACCTCAGATTGTTATTAGTTGTCGTATGAAAACCATATTCAGGTGTTATGAATAACATAAGCATTTACTACTGAAAATCATAATGCTTAGTTATGAATTTTATTGCAAACGTATTATGAATTTCAAAAGCATGATATACGAATTTCAGAGTTCAAATGTGAATGTTATATCACAAAAATCATTGATTTATCAAATTTTATTCACTTTTTAAATATTGGACAAAATTTGATTTATAAAAGTGTCCACGTTGGTAAAATATTTAATGATTTGATCCTCTTGATTTTTTTTTTTGAATTAAATGAAAATCGAATTTACTGAATTTATTCATTCATTCATTTCATTCACATTCGGTTTATTCAATTCGTTCACTGGGTCGTTTACTTGGCTGCTCTTGTGTGGAAGGATGACCTGCTTGAATTTCATGCTTATCTCAATGGAGATCCAGCATCATGATGTTAAAATAAAACACTAGACTTTAGGTTATACAGAAAAAAGAAGAATAAAAAAACTTACATCGCCTAGACTTCCGATTATTCCTGCTGTTTCTTCCAGGGCCTGGTTACGTCCAGTGAAATCTATAATCTGTTCGTACGCAGCAGGCAATTTTGAAGGCACTTTGATGGCAGTCAATTAAAATAGCATAAAGAGGCGTGAAGCAATAAAAACTAGATGAAAAGTACTTACATTTCTCTGCCGCACCCAGCCCCAAATTTGGTTTGTGTCAAACGGAAGCAAATCATTCGAATACAGTGCACAAAAAGAACTTTTATTCAGCGTTAGCAAGTCGACTCCGATTTCAAATCTGCGATTAGCTGCTGTTCGTTTAACACAAAGTTTACAAGGTCCGCCATTTTGCCAAACTAATTTTTGACTAAAATGATGACTTCAACGACGCTCATAAGTCCGGCTTATGTAATGCATAATTGATGGATAAGAAATTAATAAGTGGCTTATGAAATAAAAATCATTCTGTTTCATAAGTCATGTCTTATGGAATTCTTAAGTTCTTTTGCCTCAGTGTATATATGAGAATTTAATTCTTCATGTGTCCTGCAGCAGATCTATAAAAACGTGATTTGACAACTTATGTCATAAAGGTGATTGTTTGCTAAAACCCAAAACTAGATTTGCCTAATTGACTGAATTCTCTTACATGTGTTTGATGTTTTTCAGCAGCAACTCGTTTGCTTACACTTGATATCTTGTTTGCATATTATGTTTTATAAAGGTTGCAAGGGGAGCCTTCCATAATTTGAACTAAAAAAAACTAGAAATGTCAATCGTGAATAATAAGATAAGTCAGGCATATTTTTCTCTAGTAACATTAGACAACAAATGGCTGGATCTTTACTTTAATGATTGACTCTGATATAATAATGTCACATTTACGTTTGCCACTGAACCGTTCAAGAATTAATTATTTCAATTATGCTTTTACGATGTAATATTGAAGATTGCAGTTGCCAGAATCTTCTATGATGAAACATTATTTAGATTGAAAGCATTGGTAATGGAACAGTTCCAGGTGAAACTGGCCATAAAATGCCGAAATGTGACACGAGCCGCTTGGATTGGGACGAAAAATCGCAAACATAGTAAGTATAACAGAATATGTATTTTGATATACACTGGAACAATATTTCACCTAGCTACTACCAGTGATGGAAAAATTCAATCACGTGCATGATTTCAGCCGATTCCGTATTTTGCTTCAACATTTCATTTTCGATCAATCACAGTCGCGTGAAAATATTTCATATGATCTCTGCTGATTGTTTATACCACTGAATCCATGAATCAGCGAAGCTAGAGAATGAATGATTCAATCAAAGCGACAAAGCAATCCACCGGCAGTATGTTACTAATAAAAATCGTTACCCAGATTACGGACGACAGCTTCTCCATCAACAATGACTCGTGCATTAATGCCAAGAAAGTTACGACATCCTCTGGAAGCTCCATCCACTTCTAACGTTACAAGTGGTTGTTCCTTCAATTCATTCGCAATGAGCTTCCGAGCCAAAACAGCCGAATCGTCCACCATTCCTGCCACAACCTTACGGTTTACAGTTAAACCTGCTGCTTTATACAATGGTCCTAGAAGCGTTTTAAATCCACTCATTTCCGGGAACGAATACGGAAGATGATTTTCCGTGGCAAGTTGTAACGTGCCGAGAAGAATCGTGTCCTTAGACGAGCTCACTTGAAGTTTTTTGGACTTCTTCCTTGCTGGCTCAGATCCAGATTCGGCCGATGTCGGCATCGGTAAATCCAATGCAGCATAGACGGTCGGATGTTGCTTCAGAACATGCCGCTTGAAATTTCCGGCCATCAACTTGTCCTGCTTGTATCCACATTCTTCTACAGCCTTGCAGCAAAATTTTCCATCAACCTGCTCAATAACCTGCAGGAGGGTGGTTTTTTGAGTGCCCCGTCGTTTCATTCTAAAAATTAAAACAACGTAAATTGTGTTGTGCTAATAATTTTAATTCCAATAGTACTTACTTGATTTATCACTGTGATTCGAAGATAACCGTGGAGGAAAACGTGAACGAGCTTTTTCAAGGAGCAGCTAGCAACAGCAAACAGCAACAGAAAACAGCAATTCGAGGCGATTCAATCTTCGTGAATCAATGAATGCATTCATAGACGATTCTTTCATTTGTCATTCATAGTACAATGAATGCATTGTAGGAATGATTCAAAGTATGAACAAAAACATACGTGACCGATGTAAAAAAAATCTTCTCTTTTCTCTTTCTTCTTCATTCTCCGGTGAGTTATGATGTCGGCAGAAGATCACTCAGATTGAAATGCTTCCGAGAGCGTGTTCGCAAATGAGTTAATATTGAACGTTATTCGATGCGATTTTTCCATCACTGCCTACTACTGGAAATTTTCCATGAATATCACAAAGAAAAAGAAACTCTTCTTGACTAATCATTTACTGGACACAATTTCTAGTGGATATTTTTCACTGAAACGTTTAGTTTTTTTTTTTGTGTAAGGATATATCGTTTGGATTCAGAGTATCTTTTGAGAAGGGCTTATGTGTTTTTGATAGAACAGTTTTAGAAAAGCAGTAACGTGGAAATCTTTCGTTTAACAGAAAAGGTGTCTGAGAAGAAATGGGATTATGGGGAAAATGGGGAAAAAGAAATGGGAATTAAAATGTCCATGTTAAAATGAACATCCAAACTTGTCTGGGAATGCATTCTTTCATTGCGAAAGGTGTTTAAAGAGAACTCGGTAAATTTATTCGGGGTTCGGGACACTGGGACATCGAAAGCAATGAAAGGGCAGACAAGCTTGCTAAACAAGGTTTAAATTGGCCCAGAACCATTCTGCGGTAAAAATGGAATTAAAATCTTGGGAAGAGAAAAGGGTGATGACCAATACGTTGGTCACCACAAAGTGTGTTCAATCGAAAAGGTTTATAATTCAAAATGTTACAATTAGTTAAAAGCTTCTAGAGCTCAATAATAGAGTTCTTTGTACCTATGCTGGCCTAGTAACCGGACATTGCCCGAGTAGATATCATTTGAAAAACATTGGCCAGGCTCAGAATGATATCTGTCGTTACTGTAACATGGAACGTGAAACCTCGGAGCATCTGCTTTGCAGTTGTGATGCTTTGTACAAGAGCAGACTTAAATTTCTGTACAGTGGCTACATACAATCTAAAAAAATTTGGCCTACAAATCCTGGAAAGGTGGTGGGTTTTATAAACTCATTTTTGCCTGACTGGGAGACTCGTCTGAGACACATGGTGATCCAGCTTTAAAATTCGAATTAGAATAGTAAACAGGGGTATACCATAGAAGTTCAGCTCGATGGACGCAGTGGTTCTATGCCAAATAATAAATTGGATAACGACTTTTTTTACATGAAAAAATCATAATTAAAAATTTAAATTCAAATTCCTAGGATACAATTTTTTTTTAATTTAGATGGTAAAATTTGAACAAAAAATGCCTTTTTTTGAAGACAAGAACATGGACAAAACATTGTTGAAAAAGTTTTTCCAATAGTAACTTTGGAAAGGTTTTCATTAAATTGATTTATACATTAATTGTTATGTTATATATTCTCCGTCCGAGGAGTAACGATTATGATGTAGAAGGAGATGTTCGCTCATCACCATGAGGCACCAAGAGTGAACATTAATGTTTTTGGCTAGAATGAAAGATATGAAGAGAAAATTTTTGATAGTTCCGTCAGTGTACGGCAGGCTTGGAAATATAACAGATGTTTTTTAGGAAATTGAGCGAAAAGGGCATGTGTACAGTGGTACTCGAACCAACGACATTTTTGCCTAACATCCCACTGCGGGGTAGGTCGAAGCACGGACTAAGTCCGCCACTTCAACAGGCAAAAATGTCCGGTTGGAAGACGCTTTAGTGATCATCAGTCGTTGCGAATCAAAACAAATCCAAAAAAGGAGAGAGTTCCTCTCCCATGTGCGCATCAATTAACAGAGTGCACACAATAGATCGCTAGAATAACCATACAAGCCACAGTGGTACATGAGCGTCTTCCAACCGGATATTTTTGCCTGTTGAAGTGGCGGACTTAGTCCGTGCTTCGACCTACCCCGCAGTGGGATGTTGGGCAAAAATGTCGTTGGTTCGAGTACCACTGTACACATGCCCTTTTCGCTCAATTTCCTAAAAAACATCTGTTATATTTCCAAGCCTGCCGTACACTGACGGAACTATCAAAAACATTCTCTTCATATCTTTCATTCTAGCCAAAAACATTAATGTTCACTCTTGGTGCCTCATGGTGATGAGCGAACATCTCCTTCTACATCAAATTGATTTATGTTTTTTCAATACCAAAACATGATTTTACGTCGAATTTCTATTCGGAATGTTCATATTAATAATCTCCCTAAAGGTAACCGTTTTCGACGTATTTGAATTAAAATTCATGAGTGGCTAATAACTTAAGAAACACGGCTTTTTCATAAGTTCTTCGAGATGTTTCATCAATAAAACTATGTTGATTTAAACAAACATGGACAACAACTTTTTCATGGACTTTCACACGATTGGACTAATAGTTTGAAAGTTATAGGAGATTACTTCATCATTAAGCCCTCGACGGATTGGTCGAAAATATCAACTGCTTTTATAATCAATTTGATTGTTGTTGTTGGTATTCTCCCAATGCGCGGAGTAACGATCTATGATAAAATATATAATTTTTTATTTTATTTATTTTGTCGTCAATCAATAGTAGACCGTTTTGTTACAATAAAGGGTGATACGGTCAAAATTTGGTCAAGGGAAAACGCGTGTAAATCGGTGAAATCGTTTATTTAAAAAATCACATTAAATTTCTTTTTCAAGTTCAATTAGTATAAAATTCAGGAAAAATATTCAGTTAGGCTTCCGCTTTTCCAAATCCGAATTGCCGGGCCTTACGCTTGACCCCTGCCATCAGATTTTGTACAGCCACCTTGTCCACCTTCTTCGCCGCAGAAAGCCAGTTTGCCTTGAACTGCTGCTCGTCCTTAGCAGTTTTTTTGGTCTTCTTTAGGTTCCGCTTGACAATAGCCCAGTATTTCTCAATTGGGCGGAGCTCTGGCGTGTTGGGAGGGTTCTTGTCCTTGGGAACCACCTGCACGTTGTTGGCGGCGTACCACTCCATGGCCTTTTTACCGTAATGGCAAGAAGCCAAATCCGGCCAAAACAGTACGGAACAACCGTGTTTCTTCAGGAAAGGCAGCAGACGTTTATTCAAACACTCTTTCACGTAAATTTCTTGGTTGACAGTCCCGGAAGCTATGAAAATGCTGCTTTTCAAGCCACAGGTACAGATGGCTTGCCAAACCAGATATTTCTTTGCGAACTTTGACAGTTTCGTGTGCTTGAAAATATCTGCTACCGTTCCCCTTCCTTTTGCCGTATAAAACTCCTGTCCCGGAAGCTGCTTGTAGTCGGCTTTGACGTGGGTTTCGTCGTCCATTACCACGCAGTCAAACTTCGTCAGCATCGTCGTGTACAGCCTCCGGGATCGCGCTTCGGCCGTCGTATTTTTGTTTATCATCGCGATTTGGAGTCACTACCTTCTTGTAAGTCGATAGTCCGGCTCGTTTTTTGGCTCGATGCACGGTTGTAGACGATACACCCAGCTTATTTGCGGCATCTCGGAGAGATAGGTTAGGGTTTCGCTTGAAACTACCGGCAACTCTCTTTGTCGTCTCAGCGGCTTCCGGTTTTCGATTTCCCCCCGATCCAGACTTCCTGGCTGTCGACAAACGTTCCCCAAACACTTTAATTATATTTGTAACGGTTGATTTGGCCATTTTTTAGCGATTTTGCCAACTTTGCGTGCGAGTAGCTCGGATTTTCGCGATGCGCGAGCAAAATTTTGATACGCTGCTCTTCTTGCTTGGACGGCATTTTGACAACTGAAGAGTGAATTCCAAAATCAAAATAGGAGCAACATTCTAAACACACACACCATCAAAATGAGGGGTGTTCAGGTTTTTTAAATGCAAAATTGAAAGAAATACGTCAAGTTGATATTGACCAAATTTTGACCGTATCGCCCTTTAGTGCTTACATTTTATGTTTCACTTATATATACAGTACGCCTTAGAAAACTAACACATCAGATTTACATTTTTAATGTTTTGAATCGTTCGTTATTATCTAATTGAATTGAAGTATTGTTTTAGTTTTGTTTTGGTCATAGTGAAGTCTACATTTTCTCCATGCTTATTGTAAGTTGCCATCATCTGATTCAGAGGTCCGAATTTGGCGTAATTTGTACGATGATGGTTTGTTATAAATATATTTCTATTTCGTAGTTGTCGCGAAATTAAGAAATTAAGTTTTGACAAAAGTTCTGCTGAATCAATGCGTTGCGAAACAATATCATTTACGAATGATACTAATGCAAATTCACGGCGCTCTTTTAATGATTGGATGCTGATGAGCATGCAGCGGGCTTCATAAGATGGAAGCGGAAACCTTTTTTTTTTTTTTTTAATTAATCATTTATTTATACAGGCTCAATCGAATCAACTTTACAGAGCCAAATTTTCATGTTTTTCTACATCATTTATCTTAAAACTAATGTTAGGAGGAAAGAGCCGATTACTCGCGGCCGTCTCGAGGTTAATAGGAACTACACGGTGTTCAATAAGTTCGAATACAAGTTTTCATCATTGCGTAGGTATGCGCCATGTACATATTCTGCTTTGGTATTGGTGTCAGCTTTAGCTTCATTCATACGCTACCGAATGTGCGCGGTGTTGACATTCTGTTAGTTGTTGTTCGTTTGTTACGCGCGATGAAAGAGTATCGGGACTTCGTAATTAAGCGTTTTTTGAACGGTGAGCGACCCGGCGATATATTCCGGCTGCTGAAATCGCATGGGGTCAAGCGGAACTTTGTCTACACGACCATCAGGCGATACCGGGAGACGTCCTCGACCAATGACCGTGCGAGATCCGGTCGGCCGCGTTCAGCGAGGACGCCACGGGTCATCAAGATCGTGAGGGAGCGAATTCGGCGCAAAAAGAACCGCTCAATCCGGAAAACGGCTGCAGATCTCAACGTTTCCATTGGAACCGCTCACACCATACTCACCAAGGACCTTGGTTTCAGGCCTTACAAAAAACGTAAGGTCCATGGCGTTTCGGAGGCTACCAGCAAAAAGCGGTTGGATCGAGCTAAGAGGATCCTCTCTCGGCACGCTGGTCAGGAGTTTGTTTTTTCGGACGAGAAACTGTTCGTGCTGCAGCAGCCGCACAATGTGCAAAATGACCGGGTGTGGGCGCCATCGAGGGACAGCATTCCTGAATCCAATATAATCATCCCTCGGTTCCAAAGTGCCGCGTCGGTGATGGTTTGGGGGGCAGTATGCAAACGTGGTAAGCTACCCTTGGTGTTTATTAAAAAAAACGTCAAAATCAACGCGGCGTACTACAAAACTGAGGTTTTGGAAAAGGTTGTTGCCCCCAGTCTCCAAAGCCTCTACGGCGATGAGCACTACGTGTTCCAGCAGGACGGTGCACCAGCCCATACGGCAAATGTGGTTCAAGCCTGGTGTCGGGACAATTTAACCGACTTTCTGGACAAAACTTTGTGGCCTCCCAGCTCCCCGGACTTGAATCCTCTCGACTTTTTTGTTTGGTCCTATATGATGGCGAAGCTGAACAAATACAAGGTCAGCACTTTGGATCATTTCAAGACGGTAATTCTCAAAATCTGGGACGAAATGCCCATGCAGTCCGTGCGTGCCGCCTGCGACGCGTTCGAGAAACGTTTGAAGCTCGTTAAGGAGTACAAAGGGGGGGGTCATTCCAAGAGAAATGTTGTAAACGTTCCTTGTAAACATAGCTTTCAATAACATAAATCCAAAAAATAAAAAAACATGTTTTCATTTTTTTAACAAATTTTGAAAGTGTATCCGAACTTATTGAACACCGTGTACAAATTACGGATGGGAAAGAGGGTGGGAATTTAAAGTATGGTTTACATAACACATCAAATTTAAATTCTAAATTATTGAAACACTTATAACTATACAATTTATGGTTTTCTTTTGACTTGAACATTTTTTGAAAAAGAAAAAAAAACACACACACATACACAGATTAAAAAAAAACTTAAAGTAAACATACAGGTTAAACTAACTACAATCTAAAGCTAATGTTAGTCAAAAACACATAAATGAGTTTCATGTACTCCAAATCACGTACAGCCAAAATATCTCGAATTGGCACATTGGGTTGTCTACCTCGAGCCCGAAGGGAATCATATAGCCCCGATCTGACTCCACAATGTTCAGCACATGACCAAACAACGTGATCTGCGTCTTGATAGCCTTGTCCACACTCACAGAGATTGCTGTCGCTCAGCCCAACCCGGTTTAAATGAGCGTTCAAAGAATAATGATTGGACATGAGGCGAGACATGACACGAATGAAGTCTCGACCCACATCCATCCCGCTAAACCAAGATTTCTTCGACACCTTTGGGATGATAGAATGTTGCCATCGCCCCAAATCTCCTTTACTCCATTTATGCTGCCAGCTGACGAGTGACTGTTGACGAAAAATAGTAAAAAATTCGTTGAAGGCGATTTGTCGATCATAAATATCGCCTTCCATAGCGCCCACCTTTGCAAGCGAGTCCGCTTTCTCATTGCCCGGAATTGAGCAATGAGATGGGACCCATACAAAGGTGATGATAAAATAACGCGAAGATAAAGCACTTAGAAGCTCCTGTATTTTCATGAGAAAATACGAGGAGTGCTTTACCGGCCTCAATGAGCGAATAGCCTCTATAGAACTGAGACTATCCGTGAAAATGAAGTACTGATCCGGTGTTAGTGAGGCAACAATTTCTAGCGTAAAATTTATTGCCGCTAATTCAGCGACATATACGGAACAAGGAGCTTGAAGTTTACGGTTGGCGCTATAAATTTCATTAAATATTCCAAAGCCTGCTGACTCCTCTATCAAAGATCCGTCAGTGAAAAACGATTTAGTGGAATCAACTTGGCCAAACTTTGCAGCAAATATCACAGGAGCAATCATAGGACGATGATGCTCTGGGATTCCACGAAGCTCCTGCTTTATGGATAAATCAAAATGAACCGAATTGTCGAAATCGGAGAAGCAAACACGGTTGGAAATGTTCGGCGAAGGGCTGACATCCTGTGTTATGTACAAATGGTACAAAGTCATGAAGCGCGTTTGAGGATTCAACTCAAGAAGCTTCTCAAAATTTTCGATCACCTGGGGGTTCATAACTTCACACCTGGTGAGGAGCCGGAGAGATAATTCTGAAAACCGATCCGAGAGTGGCAACATGCCAGCCAGCACTTCAAGACTCATGGTGTGAGTCGAGTGCATGCAACCTAACGCGATACGAAGACACCGATACTGAATACGTTCCAGTTTGATGATGTGCGACCGAGCCGCTGACTGAAAACAAAAACTACCGTATTCCATAACCGACAAAACCGTTGTCCGGTACAACGTTAGAAGATCTTGTGGATGAGCTCCCCACCAGGTCCCGGTAATTGTGCAGAGAAAGTTGATCCTTGGCTGGCACTTTCGCTTCACATACTCAATATGGGATCTCCAGGTGCACTTTGAATCGAACCAGACCCCAAGATATTTAAAGGACATAGAGTGAGTTATCGGCTTACCCCAAATTTGAAGCTTTGGTTGTGCAGGGTTATGCTTCCTTGAAAAACTACCAACTCAGTTTTCTCCGTAGAGAATTCGATACCTAGCTCTAGAGCCCAAGTAGACAAATTGTCCAAGGTATCCTGTAAGGGTCCTTGCAGATCGATCCCATTGGATCCCGTGACAGACACTACGCCGTCATCTGCAAGTTGTCTCAGCGTACAGTTGTCACTTAGACAACCGTCAATGTCTTTGACATAAAAATTATATAAAAGGGGGCTTAAACATGATCCCTGGGGAGACCCATGTAGCTAAATCGTGAAGCTGTAGAGGTTCCATGAGAAAAGCTCATATGTTTCTCTGACAGCAAATTGTACAAAAATTATTCATTAATGGTGAAAAGCCACAAGCGTGGAGTTTATCTGAAAGAACTTCAACAGATACTGAATCAAAAGCCCCCTTTATGTCCAAGAATACAGAAGCCATTTGCTCTTTTTTAGCAAAAGCTAACTGAATATCTGTGGAAAGCAACGCGAGACAGTCGTTCGTTCCCTTACCCCTACGGAAACCATATTGAGTATCTGAAAGCAGGTTGTTCGTCTGAACCCATTTGTCCAGACGGAAAAGGATCATTTTCTCCAACAACTTTCGAATACAGGATAACATCGCGATGGGTCGATAGGAGTTGTGGTCGGACGCGGGTTTACCAGGTTTTGAATGGCAATAACTCTCACCCGTCTCCAATCATCCGGTACAATGTTGAGTTCCAAAAACTGATTAAACAAGTTCAACATGCGCCTCTTCGCGACGTCTGGGAGGTTCTTAAGCAAGTTGAACTTGATCCTATCAGCCCCTGGAGCCGTATTGCCACACGAAAGGAGTGCGAGAGAGAACTCTACCATTGAAAAGGGTTGGCTAATCTCATCTATCGAGTTCGTGTTTTCGCGAGGAATGATCCGTGCCGGCACAGAATCTGGACAAACTTTTCGCGCGAACTTGAGGATCCATTGGTCCGAGTACTCTTCGCTCTCGTTGTTCGTAGTTCGGTTTCGCAACCTTCGCGCCGTGTTCCAAAGAGTACTCATCGACGTTTCGCGCGACAGCCCGTTCCACGAATGTTCGCCAGTAACCGCGTTTCTTGGCCTTGATGAGGCTCTTAAGTTCGCGTTCGAGAGCCGTGTATACTTCGAAGTGCTCAGGTGTTCCACGTCTACGGAAAACTTTAAACGCGTCGGACTTTTTACGGTAAACCTCGGTGCATTGCTGATCCCACCATGGAGAAGGAGGTTTCCTGCGAGATGACGTCCCTGGAACTGGTCGAGTTTGAGCTTGAAGCGCGCTGTCTAAGATCAGGTTGAGAGGAAGTTATACTCTTCCAGCGGTGAAAGCCTTTCTACCGTCGTTACGGCTTCATCTACTGCTGTCCTAAACTTTGTCCAATCGATGTGACGGGTAAGATCATACGTGACGTTGACAGATTTCGACGGATTGAACCCGGTGGCAACCGAAATTTTTATGGGCAAATGATCACTACCGTGGGGATCTTGAATCACATTCCATGTGCAATCCAACGATAATGAATTCGAACAAAGTGTGAGGTCTAATCTACTGCCAACTGAGGATGTACCAGCCAAACGTGTTACTTCTCCATTGTTAAGAACTGTCATATTGAAGTTGTCACAGAGGTCATATATTAGGGAAGACCGGTTGTCATCGTACAGTTCTCCCCAGCCTGTACCGTGAGAATTAAAATCTCCCATGACCAACCGCGGAGCAGGAAGAACCGAACAAACATCTGAGAGTTGTTTTCGGTTAATGGAGGCTCTTGGAGGAATATAAACGGAAGCAATGCAAAGGCTTTTATTTTTAATGACAGCCTGACATGCGACAACTTCAATACCTGGAATAGGAGGAAAATTCACTCTATAGAAGGAGTAGCACTTTTTGATCCCCAAAAGTACTCCCCTCCACGTGAATCCTCACGATCAAGACGAATAATATTGAAATCATGAATCGGAAGATAGATTTCGGAAGAGAGCCATGTTTCACAAAGAGCGAATGCATCACAACCGGTAGTGTGAGCTAAAATTTAAATGATTC
>JASCZW010018286.1:0-15670 GCA_034211315.2 Aedes japonicus
GGAAGAAGGCCATGAAGGTCAAAAAACAAACAACGGTGGTGCGCGCCATGCCGTAATAAACAACGCGGTGTTGTAAAACCCAACAAAACAAAAGAACAAAACGTCATGCAGGTAAATGCATGTCCGTGTGCAGGTGTGTGTGTGTGTAAAACGTGTGTGTGTAAACCGTGTGTGTGTGTGTGTGTGTGTGTGTGTGTGTGTGCCGTGTGTGTGTGTGTGTGTGTGTGTGGGGGGGGGGGGGAACCATCTTTCTGTCTCAGGCATTTCAGCTGGACTCCCGGAGGATTTCAACAAACGCCTTTTCGAAACAGAAAAAAGTTTCATACTGTTACGCAACAAAAACAATAAGCTTTTATAATTGTTTTCCTATAATTTTAACACTTATTATTTTTAGCAACGACAAACGAAAACTTTAAATTCCATAGAACTACTGTCATGTACAGTCACACGACAGTACACGCGCTGAACTGCTGTCACAGTCTGAGCGTGTGGTACCACACAAGCGCTAGCAGAAAGAAAAAATGGCCGGCAAGGTTGTGCGTCGCTAAACAGTTGGTTTTTCAATTTTTTGAGAGTTTAGGCGAAAATAGGATTTTTTTCACTCCCTGTTTTCTTAGATACTAAGGAACATGTAAGTCACTGAATGAGTGCGGGAATCAGCGGGGATGGGTTTTAAAATCACTAAACAACGGTGAAATGAGGTAAAACTCACTGCACAGTCTTTGCCGATTCTGATCTCCGAAAATCTTATCAAATGCAATTTCAAACGTAATGTGAATGAGAAAGTATACCTATTTGAACAATTTGAGAGCATTTAAACATTTCTTACTGTGTTAAATGTCATGGTAGTAGACCTAGTAAAACATCATTTAAAAAATGCAAAATTCCTTGCGCATGTGGTTAACTTTTCTTAGTGAGATACTAGTTAGAAAGTTATGTTAATTCAAACATCGGGATTTGTTTATAGATGGTATAAACTATGTAGAAAACATTTCTGGTGGTTAGATCAATAGCATTTCATCAATCTGAAAAAAATGACTTTTGTCCGGCTTTATTAATTTTCCGACCACTGTGTGCGGGTGAGGGCGGCGCCAGTATTGCCTTGGTTTGGGATCACCAGTTTTTACACATTGAGGATGTATGCTGGTCCCAAGCATCATCTGTTGGTTCTCTGTGTAAAAACAGCTGATGTGGCAATAACGGAGTAGCAGCCTCGGGCGGTCAATCATACTCATGCACAAACTTTTCGACTTGAATAGATGTCTCGGACGGATTCAATACTTCTTTTTTTTTATCAGTACCATAACCATTAATCTTTATCATCATTATTACCATTTTTGTCATTAATTGTGTTTTCGTGATTTGTGTATTAACGTTTTAAGGACTTTAAGATTTTAGCCTCATTTTAGTCATTTTGATTCTTTCTTCTCCTCTTGTGATTTGGAAGTGTCAAGTGCTTTGAATACAGGAACGAAATCTGTGGTAGGCTTTTGCACTTGTTGTTCAGTGATTCATTTCCGGTTTGCAGATGGACGTTTTGCCAAGTCTGAGCTGATCTGATCCATGCAGCGCTGCGTGCCATTTTGCTAGTGTCTGATTTTGCAGTTCAATCTTTGTTGTTGTTCACAGTGTCATTATATTTGATGGTGTTGTTTTGTTGATTTTGCTTCGTAGATGATTTGAGCCTAACTTATTGTTTTTTGTGTCCATTTGTCTTTGATAAAGAAATTGTTTGTGAAGTTTGCCAACAGCTAGATATTGGTGGTACCTCTTTCTTGAAACAGCCCAGCACAAAGATGCGGATTTGCTGTGCATTTTAATGTTACTATTTGGACGTTGAGATTAAGTGCTTTTGTAGCCAAACGGGTAAGATTGTGTTGACGCTCGTCTAGCAGACCATCTAAGATTGGGACTTCGAAACAAAACGGTATTGAACTGACGACTGACTTGGTAAGCTCGTTCTATTTTTACTCATTATGTCTAAACGGTTCCATACATTTGAAACTACTTGCAAAAAATGAATATGTGTATATATGCGTGTATGTGTGTAATGTGCGAAAAGAAGCAAAGTGTGATATTAGAGGGTGATTGTCTCCTGGAGTGAGGCGATAATGCGTGAAAAAATATTTTGAAGCTATAGTTTTTGTGACTCTAGAACCGCTGTATGATAATGAAGACTACGGCTGAGTTGCTACCGATCGAAACGAATATAGTGATGCTTGTGTTGATCAAGTGGTTAAAGAAAAAAAACAAAACAAAAATACTAGAATAAAACACTAAGAGAGAGAGAACGTTTCATTTTGTTGCACACCTGTTTCTTCGTGGGATGACTGGAAATTGTAATTCTTCTTAGATGAGAACGAGATCGAGTAAAATTCAGCTAAGTATATTATTTTTAAATGTACATGGACAATCCACAGAACCTGGTCTGTACAGTATTGAAGGGTTCAGGCCCTTTTAATTTTTAGTTTTGCTTTGTACGCTTCGTAATTGTCGCATACTCGAAACACCATCGCATTGACGTCGTAAAGGATGTTTGAATCTACATTTGTAGTATGTTTAGCACGTGTTGCCTATGCAACATTTCAGATACATACAGTGACGGACAATACAATGGGACCATGGCCCGATTTTCGTACAGAGTGGTCATGTTTGGGCGCTTGTTTTTCGGTTTCCCGTGAGGTAGTTGAGCTCAAATTTTGGCAACAAGAAGTGGTGAAGGTGAAGATTTAAATGAAACTCAAATGGAAATCAACTATCAATATTCTTTGTAACCTGTAAACATTGTAGTCGACTTTTAATTGCAATATTTAACAGTTGGTGAATTGTTTGGACGCTTTTTAGTCGGCGCTCACTAATCTAAATCCAAACAGAAGCAGTGATGTGGGCGAGTGAGGTATGTGTGAGTGTGTTTGTGAGGGGGGGGAGAGCATATGACTTTGGGTCGGCGCGTTCTTCTTTCTTTTCAGAGAGAAATGGCGCTATAACCATAAGCTATAAGGAGCTAGGACTATAGTTAATGCTAAAGTCCCAACCGTTTGAAGAGAAATGGAGCATCACTTAACCTTCTTAGACAAGATGCTCCCAACGACCATTTTTTAATACATTTTTGTTCTGTACACCAAACAGGGCATTCTGTTCAACTATTCTCTCCGACTATTAATTTCCTTTTTCTTTTGATATCTACTGAAGGCTACGTGGGTTCCCCGTGTCTTCTTAGCGTAGATACCAAATCCTCCCTATCACCAACGGTTGCATGGACGTGGCCAGGTGAGCGATCGAGGAGTGTCTTCGTGGAGATTATTGCGTGAAGAAACGTATCAGTAACCGTAATCAGGTTTCGTTTCATGGTGGCATGTAAAGTCTTCAACGAATTATTCCTCATCGTAGCTCCATCCACGAGGTGTGCAAACGTCAATGCTAATGCTAATGCTAATGCTTTCACCCAATCCAAGCTTCAATATCTGGTGTCTATTTGGGATGCTGCTGCAAAGACATGATTAAACCCACCGCAAAGCTACGCAAAATAGGTGTCTGAAAGTGGTATACAAAAAACCTCACCTGTATTCTACCTTGAATCTGTACAATAGTACAAATGCATCCATCCTACCAATTTCAACTCTGCGTGAAAACAAGTCTTTGCGCCATAAGGCCTGTCCTCGAGAAAAATGCACCATTTTTATCCGTGTGTAACTTTTTTGTCCGTGAGTAAAAATTTATAAATATCTGAGTATAACTAGTTTGGAGTAAATTGTTTACATGTGCAAAATTTCATAATAATTGGTTCACTGGTTATTGAGATGTCATCGAAACAAGAAGAAAATCGCCGGAGAATTTTGCGTGCCATGGAAAATCCGACTGCGACCATTAGATGGATCGGAAGACAACTGGGAATCACCCATACAACTGTATCTCGGGTGGTAAAATCGTTTAAAAAGTCTCAGACCAAGCGGCGGGCTGGAGGTGGAAGAAAATCGAAGACAGTTGTGAAAGTCCGGAAGGTGTTGGATTATTTCAAGTGTAATCCGAACCTTTCGATTCGCGACGCGGCGCTGAAGACAAAGTGTTCCGCTTTGTTCGTTCAGCAAACCATGAAACGAGCTGGGCTTCGTGTGTTCAAGGTCCGCAAGGCACCGAACCGACGTGATCAACAAAACACGGCGTTCAAATCCTGCGCAAGGAAGCTGTATCGAGAGTGGTTAACGAAACCGATGTGTGTGGTTATGGATGACGAAACCTACATCAAGGCAGACGCAAAGATACCGGGGCTGGAGTTCTACATTAAAAAATCACGACTTGATGTTCCGGAATACATAAGGAAGAAAAAAGTGGACAAATTTGCCAAAAAATACTTGCTCTGGCGGGCCATATGCCAATGCGGTTAACTGGGTAAACCGTACATCACAACAGGTACCATCAACAGCGAAATTTACCGCACCGAGTGCCTCCAGAAGCATCTGTTGCCCTTCCTGCGGTCCCACGGAGGCGAGACATTATTTTGGCCGGACCTGGCATCATGCCATTACGCGTGATCGATGTTGGATTGGTACAGAGACAATAACGTTGTTTTTGTACCAAAAATCGCCAACCCCTCAAATCAAGATTCGTTCGGAAGAAAAATTTTGGGCCATAATCAAGAGTTGAAAAAAGAATGGATGAAAGTGACCAAAAAGGTCGGCTCCACCATCGCACAAAATGTAAAGAGGGGTCTTAAGGGAAAGGTGTGGGCTTTTAGCGATTAAAAGGAAATTGAATAAATTCATTATGCCGAAACATAGTCTATATGTATTAGTTCATTCCCTGAAAGTTTCAAGAAAATGCGACTTAAAATAATGTTTGGCGAACACTTTGGTTTGGCGCTTTTTTTTCGAGTACAGGCCTTATTCACAACCTGATGTATAATACACACGCTCATCACAACCAAACCCTACTTCAAACATCGCCCAGATATCAGCTAAGAAATCCAGCAACATCCGTTATCAGTCGTCAAAATATGGAAATGGGCTCACTACAGTAAAACACGTTGCAATTTCATTCCACCTGGTTTGAAATCTGAGTGTGTTGGTATAAAATTCAACGATAAAGTAAAGCTACGAGTACGGACCAGGAGGCACACTATTTGCCCTAAGACTCAAAACGTACATCGTCATCGAACTTGGATCATCTGGCTGTTCTAACTACAATGTTTAGCTACAAATTAGAAGAAAAATTAGTATTTTCCATTAAATTCCAACTACCTTTGCTTATCTTGATAGATACGCGTATTTCGTCTACAATGAGCAGACTTCTTCAGTGTCTCGTACTAATAACTCGACTTCTAATAACGTCCGGTAGACGAGTGGACGGTACGAGACACTGAAGAGGTCTGCACATTGTAGACGAAATACGCGTATCTGTCAAGATAAGCAGATGTAGTTGGAACTAAATGGAAAATACTAATTTTTCTTTTAATTTCTAGTTATAGCTATTCCACTAAACAGCTCAAACCCTCTAGGATACAATATTTAGTTTCCCGTGGTTCTTGAAAACACGCAGTCGGCCTACTCTGGTTGCGAGGTCAACTATACTGTAAGGTGAAACAAACAAGTATATGTCCGGCCGAAACCAGAGATACTATGCCCCAAATCAAGCAAATCAACGGTTTCAGCATTCATATCTTCATATGAATCTGAATTCATATCTTACTGTTATAAATTCCCAGCAAAGTGAAACTTCTTCCTTTGGCCAAATACGAAGTGAACCAAGCTTTAGTTAAAAATGTGACAGCTAGTAAATAAACTGTCTTTGGAATTTTTCCGCGGTGGTTCAAAAATATTTTGTCGCCGTTGTCTGTTTTTCAAGTGTGACAAAATTTCAATCAAACGTTTTCAATTCTCCAATCCAAATCACACCAGTTAGACCAATTGCATGCAATTACAAAATGAATCTAAAAAAACACGTGAAGTTATACCGCATCCGACTGTGTTTCTTGCCACACTACAAAGACCGATAGATTGATATGAATAGAAAAGAAACGAAGAGGTAAAGTTAAAGATCGTTATCCATCCATGCTTTGCACAAAAATTCAATGCATGAGGTCAAACTCAACGTGCGGATAATCGGTGGTAAAAGATATAAACATACTTTCCACCCTCTTTGCCAATTTTATTTCCAAACAAACTGCTTTGGCAGCCTTCATCCAGTTGAGGGGTTATCATCTTCAGGGCGAAATTCCAACTTATATCTGTTAACAATTGATTGCTACCCTTTCGGCAGGGAACGAGGGTGGAAATTGAATGCAGAAATTGATTTAAGCTGGGATGTGGTTGTCTCAAGTGGGCACCTCTAATGATCAGTTGTGGACACAAAAGTGTTATATTTTCAATGAGGAATTTTCGCATATGCTTTGCCGGGTATTTTTCAATATTGAATTTAATTTTAATCGAACAAAATTTTAGGTAATTAATCCAGTGATTTTATGAGATACTGAGATATCATCCGAAGACGTACCGCCACTTGACTGCCGGTGCATAAATATCCTCACTTTTCAATCGTTCTTTTGCAAATAATAATCTCGATCTTACTTTATCCCTTCAGGGCCATCAATTTACTGGCACTTGAGATAAATTCGAAACTTTTTTTTTTGCTCCCTTTTCAATTTCCATTTTTCAAGAAGCCTATATCCGGAGGGTAACGAGATCAGCACCAGAAGCATGGCAGGAATAGGATTTCTTTCTCCGCATTCACAGTCGAAAACATTTACAATTCAAGACGAGAGAAAAAAAACGAAAAAAAGCCAAGGGCCGTTTTCTATAACAGTATAAAGAAACAGAAATCCGAGCACTTGAGAGAACTCACCTTTCTCTGGTTCGAATCGTACAATATCATTGATTTCTTTTCCCGATCCTTTCGAACACGGGTAGTTAGGTAGGTAAGTGGGGGTATATGTTTCAGTTGCCCACTGATGCTGGGTGTGCAGTTCCTTAATTTCAGGCAAAAAGAAAAACGAACACAACAAAGTAATTCGAACCCGTGTCGTTTGGCTGATGCTCTGCTAAGTGTTTGACCCGAGTGGAGAAATTTTTATTAGAAAGAAAAATACACTGCTCAAGTGGTGGACTAGAGAAGTGTAGCGAAATTTGTCACCGGAATGGAGTTGATTCGTGTTCGTTCGAGGCAAAAGGTCTTTCGAGAATGTGAAGGATCAGGATATCGTCGCTCGAACAGGAAGCCGACACGTTTGAAGAATGGAAGTTGGCAATAGTAATTACTTTTGAAAATCCTTTTCCCAGACCATGCGGAACTGAGAGGAACTGTGACGGTTTTGCAAACTGCAGGAAAGGGACAGAACGTCTTGTTTTTTTAAACCGTGTGACGCTTCGTATACCGAAAAGTAATATTGTAGCGGAAAAGCAAATATCTTCCGACTCGGCTTTAAAAAATACTAATTACTGAAATAAATATAACGTTCAAGAATGATTGAAACATCGTTACCGACGTGGGTGAAACATTTAGCATTTAGAGTAACCTCGACGTGTGCCGAAGATTTTATGGTGATGATTTGATGAAAAGCCACCCCCATCATCATCACAAACTGGATGGTTATAATATTGGAATAGGAGGGTTGCTGTCTGCAGCAATATGCTTCCGGTTAGAAAAAATCTGTGAAATTGTTAGACAAATAGGGTGAATTCATGAGTCCCTCTTTTTATTTGAAATAAACACCCTCGCAGATGACGCTATCTTCCGGAAAATTTTATCTCCGAGTGTTTGCTAATTAAAAGTAACTTCCTAACCTCAATGAAGTGGTACTTTGTGGCTGCATTGAGTTGTGATACTTAATGAGTTAACTGAATTTTGTCGATTTTGGAACAATCATTAAAAAATTTAAAGTTCTCAACAAATTTTTCTCGATGTTCACAGCCATATCGAATCAAACAAAGAAGGTTTGGGGAAATCGCCTCCCACAAACACCAGCCCGCGAATGTTCGGAAAAGCATTGTGGAAAATGTACTCCACCGGAGTTATTATTATTTCCGTTCGGAAAGAGCGATAAAATAACAATCCAAATCAAGAGTTGGTACAAACATATCCGAGTGCATTTCCCCACTTCATTTGACGCTGGAAGCGTTCACTTGCTGGTGTAATTATTTTTTACGGATGGATGCTTGAACGTTTTTTTCTTTCTTTTTTTTTTTCTTTCGACGACACACAATGCAAAATGGCTGAGTGAGAAAAGCCGCCGCATGCAACGATACGAACTATTCGAGCATGACGTAATTCGTACTGTACCAACTCCCTGAAGAATCATGGTTCACTTGCGATTTGTTTTTATTTGTTCTGTTTAATCGCTTTTAAATTGTATATGGTAGCTGAACAACTTACTTAATGACATCACTTATTTTTATTGTTACAAACTTTTAATTTATCAAAACAAGCGTTCTTACTAAGTCAACCTATTTCGATAAATTGTTCAAGCGCATCTGATTTAAAAAAAAAGAAGAATACTAACATTCAAACGCAAGTTGCTCGAAACTTTCAAGCGAAAACATTAGGTTGGATAAGATTTCTTAAAACATCTTGTAAAGGGTATTCCGATGAAAATTTGGTCAAACAGTAATGTGTGTGAGTCGATCAAAGTGTTATTAATAAGTCAAATCCTTTTTTCTTTTTCAACTTCAATAAATACAGAATACAGTTGAAATATTTTGCTAAGCTTCCTTTTTACTGGATGCGAATTGCCCAAGGGTGAGTCGCTTAGAACAGTGTGCCAGGCACGTCAATAGTAGAAAATCTTACACCATAACGGAACATGTGTGGCACTTTTATGGCACACTTTTGACAGTTGTAATTTTCGAAGATATAACCCGGCAGGCCTGGAAAATTGACGTTGTCAGTTTGTGGTGTTGTTTACGCAGGAAACCCAGATAAATTCCGGTTTGTTAATGGAGAAGTGATATGCCTCCTGGATCTTTTTGAGTTGAATAAGGTGTATTTAAGATTAATTCGTGACTTTGTCTCACAATCGCTTTCTGTTACCAGAGATAATAAGGACTCAGCCTTTGATGCCTTTTTGAAAAGCTGAAAAACATTAAAATCAATGTTTTTTTTTCTAAGGGTTGTGGAACGTTTTGGTGGAGGCGTTATGCCCCATTTGTTAACAGCATGGGCAAAGATCAAAGTTTTCATTTTCGAATGACGAGAGAGGAAACTGGCAAATTCTCAGCCTGACTAGGCATAGCATTAACCTTCATTCTCGAATGCCAGAATGCTCTTCAAGGTAACGATGTCGAACATTGTCGACACATCGAAAACAAGTGTAACTAGTCACCCTCCTGCTGCAGCGCGGTTTGTTAACCTCAGAAATGCCAACAGAGGAACATCTTTGGAGACTACAAATCAGAAAGTAGATAAATAAATCATAAATAAGCAACTTCATATAGGAATCCTCGTAACTACTTCCAGCGATTAGCTTTTTGAGCTCCATTTGTTAACCAAGCATCACCAAAAGTTGCTTTCTCAACACAAGAGAATTAAAATGTAATTTTCGCCACAAAAACCTTGCCTGAGACCCAAATTGTCTGTAAAAATTTCGCAAAGCAAAACAAAACAATCGCCTGGTTGCCAGGCATAGCCAAACCATAACTAATGAACTGTCAAGTTACCGTGGCACACATGGGCACATATAGGCACCGCGATTGAAACACCGGGGTTCATCGTAACGTGTAGAGGCACAATAAAATAAATCGGCACAAGCGATTTTGTGTTTAGCGACTTACCCCTTGGCATACATGGCATTTCACCCAAGTGCGCCTCTCACATGCATATTGCTTGCCTCCTCTGGGGATGAACCAGTTGCCACACTGGCGAGCAAATCACCACGCTTACGATGAGTGCAAAACAAGCCAAGTGTGAGAGGGAGTCTCTTGAGAGCATTTGTGGTGAAAATTTGAGAGCACGCGCTCGAGTGAAATGAACGAATTGTGCTCTCGAGCGCACCCACCTAGTTCTCGCTGGTGTCCTCTTGAGAGACCGCTCTGCAGAGCCAAATCTTTAGAAAATCTTCAGTGCCCTTTTTTATGCATGTTTCCAAACTTATGAGTAAAAGTTGTGAGGATTTTTTCAATTCCTATGTGAATGACTTAGATGTATAACTACTCCACCTAAGTTGTTAATCGATATACAAGGAAAAAACGTGATAATAAGATAATAATGGAGAAATATAAGGCTTATTTATTTAGTAGTTATTCGTTTCGGGTGTTGATGGGGCACATTCGAAACTGTTCAATGCCTTACCACATGTTTCGTCTTGGGGTTTTTTGGGAATGGAGAATGTTCTTATGATAGGTAAGAGACCCCTCCCTTCTCTGAAAGGGGAGACTCCCATACAAATGAAACACAAATTTCTGCAAAATTATTGAAACCAAATTGGGCATGTGGGGTTTTCGGGAGGCGAAATTTTTTCTATGGTGATTTGAGACCCTCTCTTCTCTAGAAGGGGGAAGGAGGCTCTCATACAAATTGAACTAAATTTGGCATGTGGGGGTTTTTGAAGGCAAGATTTTTTTCTATGGTGGTTCGAGACCCCTTTTTGACTGGGGGAGGTGCTCTCATACAAATGAAACAAAAATTTCAACCAAACATGAGAACTATCCAGGCAACCGAAACACAAATTTGTATTATTCCGATAGGCAGCAGGTTCGGATAGAAGATAGAACCCCTTCTTATTCAAGAATGGGGGCTGTTTCAGTTATTCTTAGTGCTAAATTATGCACAAGAAGTTAATATCAGATTATGAACGAGAAAACTACGTTCAAACTGACAGGACACGGTGTAGTTTGAAGAAAAATGTTTTGTCTATGACATGCTTCAACACAAAAAAAGCCATGGTAGACACTGACGATCCGAGGATTAAATTTAAAACACACACCTACGTTTTATTTTACAGACATAACACACATTAGCAAACGAAAATATAACAAAAATTATAAAAAAAAGCGCCAGTTCTATTAAATGTTCATTCATTTGGTTCAGCTTGCATGAAATAGAATGATAAACTCTAGATTTAAATTTTAAATGGGCGTTATTGCAAAATCATCATATCTAGAAACCGCTGAAGAAAGTATCAATAACTACATCTCATTCAGCGGAAGAAAATGTTTACATGTTGAAGCTCAATCTGTTATAATAATAGATTTATTAAGATATAAATGAAGAATGGCACTGGCGTTCCCTTTGTTTTAATTTGAAATTCTGTCGAGTATAGATCTGTCAAATTACATAGCTTTTGCTCGCTTTGACAGTTGCATCCCAACAAGACGCCAGAAAAAGATGTCCAGACTCGGTTTCGTTCTTATTGCCCCATTTATTCGTATTCTCGCTCAGTTATCTTTGTTCTATGTGGCTTACTATTTATAAATAATACGGAAAGATCTATCCTTGTGCTTCTTGGTGTTCTGCAGCCATGTAGTACATCTCGATGCTGATGATGCTGTCAGTGGCCGAATTCGGGATGGATCCGGTAATTGGTGACCGGTATGCACACCTCGGAAGAGTGGCGACTTCCGATGGCCCGTGATGCGCTGGGGAATATCACTTACCCGCAGACGAGACATAGCTACAAGCTGGCGAGTCTTTGGCGGCGTACGCGATCTCCTACATCTACCTGGACGTAACACCTTCGTTTAAAGGATATTAGGTCATTCAAGTAAAAAGAACGCACCATATTACAATCTCGTTTTTTCACTTTGGTCTTTCATGTGACGAATAGTTACCAGAACCTCAAACAGAGTTATTGTGTGTTTTTATTGTGTTATTGGTTTTGTAAGCAAACATTTAAGCCTATTCAGCTAAGAACTAATTTTTTTTGTGGTTAGGCTTCATTCCATACAATTTACAGAAAAATCTCACTGGGCTCAACCACCATGGATTTCCTTAGACAATTTCACGATACTGGAATACAAATTTAGTCGGTTGGATTAGGCTTACTTATAACAACGGTTTTCTTGATAAAAGAGGACTCACTAAAACTTTTCAATTGTGCAACTGCAAACTAATAAGTTCCACTAGATTTCGGAACTACGTCCAACCAATGCGTCAATCAAATCTAGAAAGAACTGTAATTAAAGATGGCCTTCATCTTAACATATTACGTAACGGGGAATCCCTACTTATATTAGGATAACGGGATGTAATGTTAGCTTAGCTCCTTCATTTGTTCAAAATGTGTCATTAATTTAGCAATAATCAACAAAATCATGTTGCTTTTAGGATGACCGATGTAATCCAAAGCAATTGAGACAATATTAATCATCTTATAGTTGTTCACTTCCGTGTAATTTTCGAAGTTGCATCCAAGAATAGACCCAATTAGGCGCCTGTAGACCGACATTAAATCCACATCCCTTGAAAGTTTCTGACTTTATAAAAGGAGTTTTCGTGATACATACTACCAAATGTCTTATCTTAGCAAGTGTAGAGCTAGTTGAATCTCAGCTTGAAAACTTTAAGAGTTATAATCAAAAATGTAATCGATGGTTGCATAACAGGCTGAGTCAAGGGACACATACCCTATTACTTCAAAATTTTGCAGATCATTTTTTGGTCTTGCTATACAATCTGCGGTCATATCAGAGAAATGTGTCTTGCTTCGCGATCAGATTCAAATGGGTATTTATAATCTGCCATCCGTGGCACTGCAATATTAAAAGAGAGTAGATTCAACATTTCTCACCCAAAAAGTTTCAAAAACAAACTATTTGAGGAGTAAATAGTTCTTCTTTTATGCAATTTTTTCCAAACCTCTGATTACGACGTTTCAAATGACGCCAAAATGGCTAACCAGTTTATATATGAAGATCATTAATTTTCTAACCGGCAAGCAAATTCATTTGAATCGGGTATTTTTTGCATGGTTATCGTTCCGCTTCGGGTCCCTTGCGTTCGGAGCCTAACACTAGTGTTCGCCGTAGAAATACCCTTACTGACTGAGTCTCTGAATACTCTGGCTTTCCTGTCATTAAATTTGTGAGAGTTGGCGACTTATTTTTGTTTGTTGTTTACACGCTAAATGAACAGTGGATACATGTCAAATAAAACGGGCTTGACTAAAAAATATCAAATTATTAATTAAAGCTCTAGGGCGATTCACTCCGGGCACACCATGCAAAAACATTTCTGACACCATTGGTTCTATCTGAGTACATTCGTTAACTCGTAAAGCAGTCGGTATACCGTATAGCGCCAAAAAGCAAAGATTTTACATTACAGCCCACCTGGGTCGCACTCGGGCACATTCAGATGCTTATATTTGTACAAAGTCGATATAGTCGGTACAGTTGATGACTGGTAATCACACAACTGATGAATATATTGGCACAAAACATAGTGATTTCCTCCTTGCTTAAGCTTAAGAAAATATTAAAATTCACTGTGTTGGCCAGATGTAATTACCCAATGCATCATATAGATGAACTGAGGAATTCCATTTTTTATCAATTTTATAAAAAGAAACAATGTTACTTTTCGAGTTTAGAGTAGCTTGCCTGTAGCTCCAACATAATATGATTTCTTCACATTTTCGCTTTCCCTCTTTTCAAATGTTAGTCTAGAGTTATAAGTTTTGTCATTGGACCTCAGCCTTGGTCTGTAGGTTAGAAATAGGTAGAAAACTAAAAATTTCATGAATCTGTGTAAGTTATTTTCATTTTACGAATGTGCTCCATGACTGTCCAAAACTACCCCACGTAAGGAACACATC
This sequence comes from Aedes japonicus, assembly GCA_034211315.2. NCBI lineage: Eukaryota > Metazoa > Arthropoda > Insecta > Diptera > Culicidae > Aedes > Aedes japonicus. The sequence goes on from JASCZW010018286.1 coordinate 13,739, forward strand.
CGGACAAATATGTATTTTTCCGAAATGCAAATAAACAACTCAAAATTGCATAAACGCACACCTTTAACACACTCTTATGATGCTTCGATGTCCAAATGACAACTAGAATGAATTCAGGATCTCTGGCGACGTTCACAAAATATATGAAAAATTGATAGAAAAAGTGTCCAAAACTACTCCCCTCTCCCCTAGAATATGTGAATTTTTAATCAATGTAGTAATTTTAAATTCAAATATTGTATGTAGTTAAGGCCACTGCTTTATATGGAGCCGTCCTATTGTGCACTTGCTTAGCAACGCGCAGAGCGTTTTATCCGTCGTCGCCAGGAAATACATTATGGTTACGGTTGTGGCGCGTTTAACCACGCATAAGACACCTCCACTCCCATTCCTTAAACATTAATCTATTTATCCTGTATAGGGTGAATGTTAGGTTCCTATAGTTGCTTATGGAGTCTCCATTCACAACTATAGAAATCTAATGCTTCAAAGGTACCGCAACAATTGCAGCCTTACCCTATGCAAGATAATGTATTTTCAAAGGTAATATTATTGCCTATGGTTTCGTACATGCTCCATTACAAGAATCTGCAATCCTTTATTCCCAAGGTCAAATTTATACGTTATAACGAACATATCAAAACCGAAATGAATAAAAATGGAAACCGGAACCTGAACGACAAACAATTCACAAACGCGCTTGCTAATCTACTTATTTAGAGAATCAACATCAGTGTATCTGACCAGTTAACGCACTCCAGAGTTCTCTGGGGTGCGGTTCTCTGTATTCACTGCAGTGCGTTTCAGAGCGCTGAGTCTACTCGCCAGTGGCTTTCAGAGGCAAGTGATTTAATTTCACCGCGCAGCTCTTTTCCAAAAACTACAGATAAAGGAAGAGTGTGGTGAGTATGCTGCTGCGTGCAGCGCTCCTGCATGGACAAAAAGAGAAGAGGAAGTGGTATATTCGCTCTTGTCTCCCACTGAGGAGAGGGACAAGTATGCCCTTGGCGTTGCCGGTCTTTTGTTTAACACCTGCCATAAGATTTTGTACAGTCTCTTTGTCCACTTTGTGCGCCGCATAACGCCAATTTGCCTTGAACTGTTTCTCGCTCACAACAGCTTTTTAAGTCTTTTTATGGTTCCGCTTGACGATGGCCCAATATTGTTCGATTGATTCGACACCACTTGAACGTTGTTGGCAGCATACCACTCCGAGGCTTTTTATTCCGCAATGACAAGATGCCAAATCCGGCCATAATAGAACGGAACAATTGTGACGCTTCAGGTAAGGCAGTAGACGTTTTTGTAGGCACTCGCTGAGATAAATTTCCAGGTTGACGGTTCCGGTCACAGTGTAAACGTTGCTCTTCAAACACACAGGTACAGATGGCCTGCCACACCACAGTTAAACGTGCTTGAAAATATCTACCATTTTCTCCGTCAGTTGCCATATAAAATTCCTGTCCAGAAAGCTGTTTTCAAGTCTACCTTGACGTAAGTTTCATCTGTCCTGTACCACACAATCAAACTTCGTCAGCATCGTCGTGTACAACTTTCGTGCTTTGTCGACGTGTTTTGTTTATCGTCGCGATTTGAGTCACCACTTTCTTGTAAGTCGACGGTCTAGCTCGATCCAGCTGTCCTGGCTTTCGACAAACGTTCACCGAACACTTTCAATACGTTGTTAACAGTTGATTTATACATTCAACAATTTGGCGTGAGAGTAGTTAGTTTTCGTCATGCACGTACAAAATTTTGATGCGTTGCTTCTCTCTTCCTTCGACGACATTTTGATGACTGAAGTTATCATCTCAAAATCAAAATAGAGGCATGATGCTACACGCACACACTTCAAAATGAGGGGTGTGCTAATTTTAATGCACGATGAAAGGAAATGCGTCAAGTTTTAAGTTGACCAAATTTTGATCAGAA
>JASCZW010018287.1:0-15682 GCA_034211315.2 Aedes japonicus
GTAGATCCGCACCCGAATCAAATTCTTCAACATCAACCAAAACATGACATGTTCAAATGTGTCACGGGCACTTCTTGGCCATTTCACGCCACATCGCAAAAACTTGTTTTGGATGTGTGATAAATGTGCTGAGTTATTTGAGAATTCACATCTCCGTTCCATTACCAAGGCGGCCGATGAGAAGTCCCCGTTGGTGTCTCTCACTGAGGCAATCAGCAGCTTACACACGGAAATAAAGCTGTTGTCGCATAAACCAGCACCGTGTATGCAATCACCAACGATCCGCCAAACGACCTCGTGGACCTGATTTGGAACTAAAGGCGTTCGAATGTCAATCTGGTTCTAAGCAGGTTGACCAGAATGCAGTGTCCGTTTCAATTACTGCTCAGCCGGTGAATAAATTTTGGCTTTATTTGTCTCGAATACGTCCTGATGTCACCAATGAAGAAATTTTGGCTTTAATACGTGCAAACCTTGAGTTAACCCAGGACGCTGAGGTTATCAAACTTGTGCAAAGGAAGGGACACGCGAACTATGACTCTTTATCTCCTAAACATTGGTTTGGACCTTCCCTGAAGACAAGCGCGCTTGACTCCATCGACACGGCCGGATGCGCGCAATGTTCCGTGAGTTTGAGGAATATCTACTCAAAAATTCCGGAAATCCTCCGCTTATATTCTGACGCCTCCAACTGGTTAACCACCAGCAGTTGTAATACAGCGTTAATTAATTACAAAGATAAAGGATTTGATGCTCAACGATACGACATACAACCACCTGTTTTTTCCACCTGGACGCACCGAATTTAGTAAAATGGAAGCCCTCGATCCCCCCACCGCAGTCGCGCCATTCCAGCCAGCGACCTGCAGCCGTCTCGGCCCTACGTGTGGGTGTGGGTAGAGGGTCTTCCAAAACGCTTCTGCAGGCAAGTACGATTTAGCTATTAGCCCGACAAGACCTGATTCGCTCTCCGATTTCGTAGCATATTTCAAGCATGTTTCAAAGCTCCATCTTACGAAACAACTAGTGTTAGCCGAATCCTCAGGACGCACCGAGTTTAGTATTGCGGAAGCCCTCGATCCGGGATGCAACACATTTCGCACTTTGGAAGCCCCTTACCCACCCAACACAGTCGTGCCTTTCCTGCCAGCGCTCAACACACGTCCCGGCCCTGTCTTTGGGATAGAGACGGGGCTTCACACCACCACCTCGGGCAAGTATTACTCTGATGAACATATTCCTGCCAATTTCACGTTCCTGATACTCCAAATGTTTCCAGCGAACTAGACGATAGACCAACCGATCCTTTGACGCTCGTCGTGCCACCGGGATGTATGCCTGTAAGCCTCATGGAAGCCTCCAATCCTCTCATCACAGTCGAGCCATTGCAGCCAGCGACCAACAGTCATCCCGGTCCTGTGTTTGAGCATGGAGAGGGGGTCTTCAAGCCGTCCACACAGGCAAGTATAATTGTGATACTGAACAACTTTCTTCCGATAACGCTGTCGCTGCGCGATCAACTCGTCGTGTACCTGGCGCCTATCAATTTTGAGTCGTCGTCGCGCTGGAAACTTCATCTTCTGACACTTGTGGAGGTTGCTCGACTGATGTTATTGTGCCCAATGACGTAGTGCCTGTTTCTGCTTTGCGGATTTATTACCAAAACGTACGTGGACTTGAACTAAGGTAGATTCGTTTTTCTTGGCTGTCAGTGAATGCGATTATGATGTCATTGTATTGACGAAGACGGCTGGACGAACGATTCCACAATGCGCAGCTATTTGGCTCAAAGTTTGCTGTATACCGCACCGATCGCAATGCGACAAACAGTTCAAAGATCCATGGTGGTGGTGTTTTGATTGCGGTCTCCAGGTGTTGGAACAGCTTCATCGATCCCACGTCGACGAGCAGAACTCTTGAGCGAGTTCTCGATTAAAATCTCACGCCTTCAGTCGAATCGCTCAGCGTCGGAGTTATCTACCTACCCCCTGATCGACGTGACAAATATCGTCAATTTCTAAAACTCGTACTCTAATTCGCTTGCATATCTGCTATCGCGCTTCAGCTGTTCTCACGGTCACTGAACGAAAGTAAATTTCCCGGCGAGTGGAAATCTTTCACATGTTTCCTGTCCGGCGCAAAAAGGTGATAAACTGGAATGTAGAAAATACCTACAGAGGGATCACATCTCCTATGTTCGTGCTCTGCTGGTGTTTAGAAATCGTCATAAATGATGCTTTATTCAATTCCTGCAAAAACATACATATTCAAAGTATCAACACGGTTTTCACCCGAAACGATCTGCTAGCCGCGGGTCTCCAACCGAGTTCGTTTCCGCCACGTGCGGTCGCACCATGGACGCTGGTCGAATCAATCGCGTTGCTGTTTATACAGATTTTAAGGCAGCGATCTGACCGTCGTGGATCATGGCATTTGCTTGGCAACCGTCTAAAAACTTGGGTGTTTCTTCCCGTGCTGGCGTGCTGGGTTCCGATCGCACCTGACGAACCGCCTGCTCTGGCGTCAAAATCGGATCATCGCTCTCGGAAAGTTTCTGCTAATCCCTCCCGGTGTTCCTACAAGGCAGCAACTACGCGAACCTTCTCTGCTTGCGCTGTTCATAGCTCAATGAACTCTCTCATCTCTCACCTCCAGGGGTGTCGATTGCCTCGCGTGACGACGTAAAAATGTTCATTACCATCAACCGTTTTGAGGACTACGTGAAAATCTCTGCAATCACGCATGCCGATGAATACTGGCGAAGTGGTGCTACTTCAAATTTCCTGACACTTTTGCATCGATAAACGTCACATGGTTATTTCAATTCCCACCAAAAGCGCAAGCCAACTCAATCCGAATTACCAGTATCTCGGCAAAGTGTACTTCAACGAGTGGGGCAGGTCAAGGACTTGGGAGTGACTCTCCTGATCAAGAGATAACGTTCGGGACACATTACCACAGTGTAATAGCGAAGGCAAACCGGCAGCTTGGATTTACTTTCAAAATCTCTGAAGACTTCCGGGACCCCTGTGTTCAGAAATCACCGTACTGTTCGTTGGTGCGATCATTACTGGAAAATAGTGTCGTTGTCTGGAGCCCTTATCAACGCTGTTGGATCGCGAGGCTGAGTCCTGTCCAGCGTAGGTTTGTTCGCTGCCGCGCACCACGCCACCTACCATGGCGGGACGCAGCAAACCTTCCTGCCTACGAAGATCGGTGTCGATTGCTTGGAATCGATACGTTAGAACGAAGCGAGGCGCAGAGTGCAAGCTGTTTTTGCGGCTAAGGTGATCACCGGTGAAATTGACTCTCGGAACTTCTCAATCAACTGAGTCTATGCACCGGAACGAGTGATACGACAACGAAACTTTTTGCTACCTTTGTGCCTCGTAATCATCTCTATGGTATGAACAAACCCCTGCGTGCTGCTGCCGATGCGTTTAATAGTGTTTATTCCTTGTTCGATTTTAATATGCCATTGACTACCTTTATAAGACGATTATTTTAATACTAGCATTAACTGGTTTATTCATTAAGACAAACATATGTCAAATGAAATCTACAACAAATACAAATACAAATACAAAAGCATCATCGCCAGTACGTGGTGTCGTCGAATGCATCCCGACATGGTTGGCACATGTCGCGCCCAGAGAGCTACCAACTTTTTTGGAGATCCAGTTGACTGGCCGGTGTTCCTGAGCTGCTACCAAAAATCGTCGGATATGTGTGGTTATCCTGAAAGGAAAATCTCATGCGACTGCAGCGTTGCCTGATAGGCAATGCGTTGGAATTGGTTCGTAGTCATCTTATGCATCCATCATCCGTACCATTGATCATTGATACATTGAAAATGTTCTATGGACGTCCTGAGCAAATCATCAACTCATTGCTCACTAAGGTTCGGGACACACCAACTCCCAAACCAGAACATCTGTAGAGTCTCATCAGCTTCGGTTTAGCGTGTAAAAATCTATGTAGTCATCTTCAAGCGGCAGGTCTACATGATCATCTTTCGAATCCCTTACTGCTTCAGGAAGTGATTACCAAGCTTCCAGCAGGTTTCAAGCTCAACTGATCTCTCTGGAATCGTCAAAATATCAACGTCGACTTAACCACTTTTGAGGGCTACATGGATCAGATCGAACAAGCTACTTACGTGAAGTTACTTTTTTGAATGAAACGGATGGGCATCGTAGCAGGCAGGACAAATCGAAGACCAAGCAAAAGATGTACGTGAATACACACAAAAGTCGAAAGCAAGGAGTACAAACCAAAACCCTGTGCAGCCTGCCAGGAGGAAGGCCACAAGATAAAAAAAATATCACACCTTCCACAAGATGACCCTTGCTGATCGATGGAAACTTATTCAAGAGGTCCCCGTGTCATCGGTGCCTGGGCTCGCGAGCCTGTAAAGCGAGCTGCTGTGAAGAGGGCGGCTGCAAAAATCGATATCACAAGCTTCTAAATCCCGGAAATCCACAGTTACAACGAGTGAATGAATTGCCGAAAACCACAAGCACCTTGACCATTCATCGCCAGTTAAAACAAACCGTTTTGTTTCGGATAGTTCCAGTGTCCCTTCACGGAAATGGAAAAACAATTCAAACATTTGCCTTTCTCGACGATGGTTCATCAAGGACGCTAGTGGAATCGAAGGTGGCTTAGGAACTCGGTGTGACCGGTGATGTTCACCCATTCTGCTTAGGGAAGGTCCATTAATTATGTCACGCAGAAAGAGGGGAGGGGTTGGTTTGGGAAAACGTGACGATCCATACAAAAAAAAAAAATTGAAGGTCCATACAAAAAACGTGACAAGGGGGGAGGGGGGTGTTGTTATAAAAAGTCAATATTTGCGTGACGTAATTAATGGACAAGTGGTATTGAACGATTAGAGGATGATTCCCAGCTGATCAAGTTGCAGATTTCGGGAGTGACAAATGATACCGTACACGATCTGAAGGAGCACCGTTAACAATTTTAATCTTCCAGTTCAGTCGAACTGTCGTGAACTTTGGATCAGTTAGGACAACGCTTCCTTGATGGCAACTAGGAAATGCAGAGAAGAAGCCAAAAGAAGCCCAATCAGCGCTAACACTAGGCTAAGTTGGGCGGTCTATGGGAGCGCATCCACGATCTAGTGAAAGAGTTTTTTGCATTGGAAAATGTACCAACTGCGGTTTCAGTGACGGAGAGAGACGAAGATCGACGGGCTAGGAAAATTATCGAAACCACTACTATACGGACGGCTTCAGGAGGATTTCAAACAGGCCTTTTGTGGAAATACGACAAAGTGGAATTTCCAAACAGAAGACCTATGGCAGATTTCGCTCTCTAGAACGTCGTTTAGCATCAAACCACGACTTGTACGAGAAAGTAAAGATTCAGATAACCAAGCAAAAAGGTACACTCACAAGCCCACTCATGAAGAATTTGCCAGTTTTGGTCCTTAACAAATCTGGTTTCTACCGTTGAACATTGCTACAAACCCGAGGAAGCCAAACAAAGTATGTTTACTGTTGGATGCTGCTGCTACTAAGGCTTGCTTCATTTAGAATTGGAACAAACTGTTGCTCATATTGTGGCGCTCCTGGTGGACGGAAGTTCTTGGCGCCCACGTGTCGGGAATTCTGTCAGCTTCACGTATGTATTTTTGACATTCCGTAAATCGACTGTACTTTGTAAACAATCAACATGGAAGCCGAAAGAAGGGAAAAAATTGTGCGCAGTTATTTGGAAAATCCATTGTGGTCTGCATCTAGGCTAGCTCAACAGCTGAAATTGCCCCAAAATATCGTTTGGCGCGTTATCAAACGGTATAAGGAAACATTGACGACGATTCGTTGTCAACATTGTCGACCGGAAACTGCGTGGTAAGATTTTGAAGATGATTAAGAGGAATCCCAATCTGTCGGACCGTGATTTGGCCAGAAAATTTGGTGCTGCCCATAGTACCGTGAGAGAGAACTCGACTCAGGGAAGGAATCAAGTCGTATCGAGCTAGCAAACAGCCAAATCGGACCATAAAACAGAATAGTGTGGCCAAAATTCGTGCTCGGAAGCTATACGACCAGGTGCTGACCAAGTTCGACAGGTGTCTTCTGATGGACGATGAAACCTTATGTCAAGGCTGACTTCGGACAAATCCCAGGTCAAAAATTTTACTTGGCAACGGCTCGGGGGATGTTCCAGCCAAATTTAAATTTGTTTTTGCCGACAAATTTGCACGAAAACTCATGATTTGGCAGGGCATTTGGTAGCTGTGGCAAAAAACGAAAGTTTTCGTTACAAATAAGACAATGACGTCGGAAGTATACCAAAAAGAGTGTCTCCAAAAACGAATTTTGCAGTTCATTCGATCCCACGACCATCCTGTAATGTTTTGGCCAGATTTGGCAAGCTGTCATTACAGCAAAGTCGTCTTGAATTCAATAATAAATAACTGAAGTACAGGCAATTGTTTTTGTTCCAATTCTATCTGAAGCAACCTTTAAGGTCCAAGGTCTATCATTCAATTCTGCTCATCTTGCCATTCCGGACTTTCACGCACCCCTTTGAGCAGTCTTGAGTTCGTTTCGTCAATTTGGGGTGGCCATCAGCACCGATATCACCGAAATGTCCCATTAAATCCTCATCCAACAAGAAGACCGATCTGCTCAGTTGTTCCCCTTTGATGTATTCGCGATAGACGTTGAAAATTTTGGCTCAACTGGTTTGCCTTCTGCAGCTCAGTTTGTGTCAAATCGGAATGCCGAAGAATTTTCCGAACAGTATCCCTGGAACGCTGGAAGCAGGAAGCCCGAACGTGATATTTTCGTCTTTAAAGGCGTGTTCAGAGTGGGAATACAATCGGTTCTACTGGACGACGCAATTCCAACGAAGAGGGAAGTCTTAAAAGTCGTGATGAGCATCTTCGATCCTATCGGTCAGGTGGCTTTTTTCGTCATCCATGGAAAGGTGCTTGTGCAGCATATCTGGCGGTCTGGACCCCAACCCAGTCCAGACGTATACATGACACACTTCTCAAACATTGGAGGCGATGGATACAGTTGTTGCAGCAGTTGAATCAAGTGGAGATCCCACGATTCTACTTCCCAGGATGATTATCGTGCCTTGGAGCTGCACATTTTTGTTGACGCTTCCGAGGAAGCATTTGGAGCGGTGAAATATTTTAGAATCATCACTGGTTCAAGAGTTCGTTGTTTCCTTGAAGCTATTGTGAATTACTAGCTGCAGCCGTTCTAGGAGCAAAGTTGTCAAAATCCGTTATTGAGTAGCACACGATTCCCATCAAACGTTAAATGCTCTGAAGTTCTTCTACGTTTTTTTCCTGGCTACGGTCTGACCCTATAAAATTTCAGCAATTCGTTGCATTCAGGCTGACAGGAATCCACGATCTGACGCAGGTCAATCAATGGCGTTGAGTGCGATCCCGTTTAAAACGTTGCTGACGAAGTGGGATAAAAACCTCGATATCATCACCGACAACCGCTGGTTCCAAGCTCCATGATTTCTCAGTCAAGATCTTGATCAATGGCTTAAGCAAGCAACAAAAGAAACGGAGCCGGTCGAAGAGCTTCGTCCGCTACATCTTCATCAGACCATCGTCAAAGCGCCTGGTCCATGCTGTAGCTATACCTACGCAGATTCATGGACATCCTTCGCAGAATCCTGAAGGCGGAATGAATTATTTTGAGCATATCCAGGCATTTGGAGTGTAAGAGGCATTTGGAGATGAATTTGTTACACGTAAGAGCAAACTGAAAGTTTTCCGTTTAAGAACAGGTGAAGATCGAGAAAACCAGCAAAACCTTCAAACTGTCGCCCTGGACAAACAGGACACCATTCGGATGGACGGAAGAATTTCGCATGCTCAAGAGGTGTCATTTGGCGTCAAGTTTTCCGTTATTCTTCCCTAAGGTCTCTCTTCTCAATTGGTATTATCACCAGTACAAGCACTGCAATGCAGAAACGGCGGTGAAGGAGATCGCCAAAAGTTTCACGTGTTGCAAATGAGAGCAAAACGGAAAGCATTGCCAATGGTGTATAGTATAAAAAGCGACCCAACAACTTCCACGTATGGCCATTCACCTACGTTGGCGTCGACTATTTTGGACCATTGCTTGTTAAACAGGGACGTAGCGAGGTGAAACGTTGGTTGCACTATTCACCTGCCTCACCATACGCGCAGTGCACCTCGAAGTGGTGTACAACCCAACCACCGAGTCTTGCATGATGGCGGTTAGGCGATTCATCGCAACGAAGAGGGGCTCCACGAGAGATCTTCAGCGATCGGGGAACAAATTTCGTGGACGCTGACCGAAAAGAGGAGCTACGCAAAATCAACGGCAAACTCTCAAGCTACGTTTACCAATATGGTCACCACAGTGGTCTTGGGAACGCCGGTTCCGATCGGTCAAGAACGCTTCGGTATCACTGTTCACTGTTCACCTGACGACATAATCCTACAAACGGGCTGAATCAATAGTGAACTCGAGACCACTTACGTACCTGCCAATCGACTCTGAAGAGTAAAAAGCGCTAACCCCGAGGTGTTTTTTGATGCTCAGCACCAGCGGAGTAAATCAGCCGGCTAGAGAGCCAATTGACGAGAGAGTGGTGGCACGGTGCAATTGGAACCCATGCAACAACTGTTGGATAGGTTTTGGAGTCGCTGGATCAAGGAGTATCTCGCCAACAATCACCAAGCCCAGAAAATGGTTTGCGGAGTGCAAGCCTGTTCAGGTTAGTGATTTAGTAGTTGTGGTGGAAAACCGAATCCGGATTGGCTGGCAGCAAGCACAAATACTTTGTGTGTTTCCGGGTCGTGACGGCCGTGTGCGCAATGTGGAAGTTATGACAGCTAGTACAGGAGTGCTGACTCGATCGGTAGCAAAGCTGGCAGCTGTGGAAGTCGGCGGCACCGCTTAGGTCGGATTCGAGCAATACGGGTCGGGGGATGTTCTGAACGATGAGAAAGCAGCACCCCGGTGCAATAGGGTCACCCAATCCTCAAGCAGCAAGCTGTCAAAGGACACAATGGTATTGTATTGAAATTATTTACTTAGACAAAACAAGTGAGTTTACTTTCAACGAGAAACAAAGAACACTGAATTGTTAAAACATAGTTTATAATCAATTAAATTTCCAATTACAATTTTTGGACATTGTTTACATTGAGGACTACAAATGTATGTTAATTTATAGTATTGAGGTACTAATTTGGCACTTATTAAATTAATAATCTTGGAGCTTAAAAGCTGGCTAAGGTAAAAGTACAATACGGGTCATGCTATAAAGTCGTCCGAAACTTTCCGTAGCTGTCGAAACATCTGTTTTTATACCTCTACTTTAATCTGTGACAAATCTGTTTAAATAGCTCTACTCTCATTTGTTCGTGCTAGGAACCAGCACCGAGAGAATTCCTTACAATTAGAAAGAATCACATCTTGAATAAAGATTGGACTCGGAAAAAATGCGACACTTTGTTTTGGGTGTAACTTTTTATCGCGTGGGTAAAAATTAATGAAATTTTGAGTAATACTAGTTTAGAGTGTTATGTTTATGTGCAAAATTTTATCGCGATTTGTCAAGTAGTTTTCAAGATGCATTCGAAACAAGAAGAGCTACGCCAGCAAATCTTGGGCGCAGTGATCGATAATCCTGGTCAGTCGCACAGATGAATCGGCAAAAAGCTTGGAATCCACCATTCCACCGTGTCCTGCGTTGTAAAGATGTTCCAGGAGACAAAGACTATCGAGTGGCGCGCTGGAACCGGCGAAAAACCGAAAACGGAATACCCAGAGAAGGCGCGGAAGATAAGGCAGTACTTTAAGAATAACCCGAACCTTTCCACCCGAGACATGGCCAAAAAGGTCAATTCGTCGAAGTGGTTCGTCCAGCAGACCATGAAGGGGACTGGACTACGTGTTTTTAAGGTCAGGAAGGCGCCAAACCGGACTGACAAGCAAAACACGGTGGCCAAATTGCGTGCGCGGAAGCTGTACCGTGAGTGGCTGGTCAAGCCAGGCTGTCTCGTCATTGACGACGAGACATATATCAAGGCGGACACCAAACAAATCTCCGGCCTCGAGTTTTTTGTCGGTACGTCCCCTATGGAGGTTCCGAAAAAGTTCCGGACGAGAAAGATGGACAAATTCGTGAAGAAGTACCTGTTGTGGCAGGCGATCTGCGAGTGCGTTACAACCGGCACCATCAACGGGCAGATTTATCGAGAGGAATGCTTGCAGAAGTGCTTGCTGCCCTTCCTCCGCTCTCACCATGGTCCCATGCTGTTCTGGCCGGATCTCACTTCGTGCCATTACGCCAAGCCTGTAATGGATTGGTACGCAGCGAAGGGTGTTAATGTGGTCCCGAAGGAGGCGAACCCGCCAAGAACACCAGAACTTCGTCCGATCGAAACGTTTGGGCGATAATGAAGAAGAAGTTGAAGAAAAGCGGAAAACATTCAAAACCGCATGAAGCTTTGAAGAAAACTGGGAGAAATTGTGTTAGGAAGGTGGACAAAGCCTCGCCTAAGATCTCATGAGCAATGTTCAGAGTAATGTACGAACATTCAGCTGAGGAGGAAATTCAATAAATAATTATGCCAAAACATAGTTAATATATAGTTATTTGATCCCTGAAAATTTGTAAAATATCAGATTTAAAATTAAATTTTTGGTGATCATTTTTGTGTGTCTAATTTTTTCAGAGTCCAGTCTTTTATGACTTCTGTCGATGACAAAATTAATTCTATTTCTAACCTTTAGCACGATGTTTGTTCATTATGCTGCAGGAACATAAATTTGACAATGCTCTATTACTAGTTACACCTAGCAAACAGAACAAATTTGAAACTATTTCAATCAATCATACTGCAACCCGAGGAAAATTCTTCGTTTTCAAAGTTTGTTAATTATTGAGTGGATTTACCTTCCTAGAAACGTATGATGTGAGTTTTCTAATTGAACAGGTCGATTCAAGAGTGAATGTTATGTCAAGGCAGGTCCTTTGGAAAACGACCGACTGGAACTTAAAACCCAGTTTGAAAGTCAATTAAACATTATCAAAGCAGAGTCGCATTCAATTGTCAATAATTCACAATTACTTATTTTCACCTCGAACTTGAGTCCGAAGTGTACTTTGCTGGAAGCATCTGCCAATTGGATCTCATTTTGCATCTCTATTTCCTTCTGCCACTAATATTTTGTTAGTTTTCCTAGACTGTCTGAAATCCAATTCGCAAACGAGCTGTCCCGGTTCTCTCTTTTCCTGAATTTCACCCCCCAATCCCTTCCCCCTGGTTCGTCGCAAGGACAATCACCTACATCGAAACTCCTCTCAGGAAACCCTTGCCATCGAAAAAGTCTCATTTGCATCTGCTTTTGCGGATAATGCATGACCCGGTTGCTCTACCTTTACTTCATCACCTTCCTCCAGCCATCCTGGTGTTATCCGATCGAGGGGCATGGAATCACTTCGCTCAACCTGTCGAAATAAATCGTTCCTCTCAATAAAGGATTTATCTTTTTCCCTTTTCATGTCCTGCTGCACAGAACAGACTGAGGGCAGAATGTCTTATAGGTTCAAGTCCGCTGGGAGGAATTCCATTTGCCGTAGATCTTGTGCTCGGTCTGACCCTGTTAGATCCAGAGTAACATTAGCACATCTCTGGCTTCAGCCCTCTCCCGGAAACGATAAAGGCGACGACGAAGACTCGCGTTCGGTTCCACATGCTAGAGAAGTGCTGATAATAGCTGCCTATCAGGGTTCATATATCGGGACGGGAATCTAACTACTCAACCGAGTTGGAGCTTCTGCATGCAAAGGTTCTGCGAGAGTTCGGGATTTTTAGTTCAATAACATCAAGCACAGCTCTGTTACATGCACCGGTGGTGCCGTATTGCTGTTGGTGTGCATCGTAAAAGTGCAAAGAGGCGAGCGTATCCGAACGGGCACTCGAAAGAATTGTTATTCTGAGATAAATTTAATTTGGATTGCGGACTCATGCCAAAGGTCGGTTCCAGCCAACGGTAAAGTGAAACCATGACGTTCGATGTCAGCAAGGAGAAAAAATTTTTTATGTTTTGCATTTTTTGTATGTGTCTAGTTTGGATCGTTTGATCAGTTTAGGGGTTGAAGATCTAATTCTAGTTTAATTCTGCACATTTTACGTGGAACTGAAGTTTGGCTTTTTGTGAGATTCAATTGACCACACCGTAATCCGGATTGAGTTGTATTGATCTGTGGAGAGATTTCAAAAAATAGTGTTGGTTATTGGTCTGATTGATGTTGAAAAGTGGTAGAGAAATATGGTTGTGCAATGAGCGAAAGGAAAAATATATATCTAGGGCATGGCACCGTTAATTACTCCCGTTATCGCTAGGCTCCAATATTCGTAACATGATCCATTAAACAACGAAAACATTAATCGTGCTTCAAGCCAATTTTACTGAAATATGGTCAATCAACGTTCTTGGACCTATATTTTGTTTATTGCGAACATCTAACACATGATATTTAGACTGAGTACACAGCGGCATGAAATTTTCAATGCTGACAGAATACCCGAGAATCGCCGGTAAAACCCCATCAGAAGTTGGATATCTTCAAGCCATCAATGCTACCGGCTGGATTGGAGATTGACTCTATTTTCGTAGGGTTGTCATCCGGGCGATTCTTGCAACCTACCCTGCCCAACGCATCCTGCCAATTTTCACCACTTTCTGGATGCTGGAGTTTACTACAGCTCGTGGTTCATCCCAACACTGCACACCACTCGTTCTCTTGCCCATCGCCAAGACGACCAGTTCTAAGCAAGTGACGTTCGTGCGTTGTCTTGCAGGAGTCCTCTTCGTGCATTGTCCGCGTCTCTGCGGCCGTCAAGAACCAACTGGTTTCATCAGCGTTTTTCGTATTACACCGGTACGACAGTATGAAGACGAGAGGTAGATTCTGTAACCGGCAAGGATTCTTCTGGAGCCCATAGTTAGCATGACATCCACGCACGTCCATTATGCGTCTTTGGGTTTCACGGCTGTTGTGATTGTCTACACGTTAGCAAGTGATGCAGAGGTAGACGAATTCCTCCTACATCTCGAAAGTATCCACTGTCTATTGTAGCACTGCTTCCTTGGTGATCCCTGTTGCTCTCTTGTCCATCTTACTAGCATGGGATTTTTGTTTTCCACTATTCGCCATCAGTCCGACTTTTGTAGCTTCGCGTTTTGGGTGGGGTGTTCAATTCTGCCACCGTTCCAAAGCGTCTGCCAACAACATTCATACCTTCTATGAAACAAAAAATTGACGCCTTCCAGAGCAATGTTGAACAGCAAACATGAAAGTGCATTAACTTGTCGTAGTCTCGACGTGATTCAAACGAACTAGAATGTTCTTCAAAAACCTTCCCGTAGTTTTGCACACCGTCTATCCTGCAAGCTTCCCAGAAAAGCCGTTCTGGTCTATAATTCTCTATAGCTTCGAGCGGCTAACAATGTCCTACATACCCTTAAAACCGACCAACAGGTGGTCTGTCAGGAATTTAGAAGGATTTACTGCACAGCGTAGAAGGGTTTTTTTTTGTTAGAGACAAACCTAAGATAGCAAAAGCATTTTATATTTCTATCAACAAACATGACGCTGTTCGAGCTTGGAAAACAACGTTGAACGATAGGCAAAAATGCATACTTTGTAATATAAATACCGAACCTTACTTGCGGAGTGGTAGAACGAGCGTTATTTAAACGAATGAAATACAAAAGAGTTGATCTCTAACAGAAAGAGAGAATAATGCAATTATTTGTACTAAAACAGTGTTCAAGATTGTTTTGAAACATTTTTTCTCAATAATCAATCCACTTATCAGAATAAATTGAATTTTCAGTTTTTCTGGCAGATGCTGCTGAGGTCTCTCACGTAGCCCAGGCGTCTTGCCACCCTGCCCCTTGCAATTCCCCTTGCCAGCAAATTATCTCATTATCTCTGCTGTTCGCCCACTACCTGCAGCTTTGCATCTCTCTCAACACTACATAACAGCAGTTCTTTGATCCTTCGACACTCTATCCCTTTCTACCACTTACTCCTGATACTTCACAGCATCTCGCTTCTTCACTGCCCTTCGCTACTTCACTGACCTTTGCTACCTCTCTGCCCATTGCAACACCACTTGATTGACTTCATGTACTTCATTGACCCTTGGAAATCTCCTGGGCCTTACTACATTCCTATACTTTGCAAGCCCCTGCTCCTTACTTCTATTTTACCCATTGTTACCTCCTCTCCCTTTACTTGCTATATTATTGCCCCTTGTTACCCACTGTTTCTTCCTACTTTACTGCTCCTTATTATCCCTCAGCTCCCTGCAATCCCTGCCCTTGCCATCTCTCTCGCCTCTTTGCTGCCCAATTGTCCCCTGTTGCCCTCTCTCTCATTTTACCCCATGATCCTCTTTCAAACTTCTTTGCACTGACTGCTACCATCACTGCCAATTTTACCCCCGCATTGCTACTCCCTGCGCCTTGCTATCCTTCTCCTGTCCAAACGTACTCATTAAAAATATTGAGTAATTTGAACGATGTTTCATGTAACTACGCCAATCTTAGCAACCCTGTTTTGTACACACACAAAAATGACAGTTAATTTGCAGCAGTCATGGCGAAAACTATCGAGCAACTACGTTCCATGGTTTATTCATACTGCCAGTTCCACCCGGAGCATAAAAGTTTGATAACATGAGGTGCTTCATGTCTGCTGGAGATAGCCAAGATGGCATTAACAACATCTTCTTCATTCTGAAGAAAGACGAGACCAACGATCGGAAGCCTGGTTCTTGCCGCCCAACAGAGCTTCACGACAGTAAAGTGCAGCAGAAGTTGAAGAGAAAGACCTATGCCCCATTGTTCCGTGGTATGGACTGAAAGGTTGGTGGAACCGGAAAACAGTGAAAAAATACCGGCAAGATGAACATTGATATGTGGAAGCGTCAGTTAAGGCCAGCCATCTCTGAGCAACAGGCGAGTACCCAGAAGGAGCGGTTGAAGGTGTTGGTAAAAATAGACCTATTTGACGCTGGATGGAAACGATTGGACCGGGTATCTTAGGTCCTGCACCAAGGTAGTTAGTGTTGTCGTCAAATATATCTCCCAGACCAGTTTCCCAAGAAAAAAAATTATGTGGCTGACAATCAGCTAGAAGGCAATTTCCAAGCCCCTGTTGTTTTCTTCGGGGCGTGTGCTGAACGGGGAGATAGACAGTACAAAATGCCTGCCGAAAGTTGCTGCCTTTGTCAAGAAGTAACAAGTGAAGAAGGATGTGATCTTTTGGCAGAGCCTAGCCCCAGCCCAAGATCCCAAGAGATCACTGCAAGAGATGGACCGGCTGATGGGCCGTGAACGATAGAAAATATTTGGGTGAACCTGAAGTGGGGAATCCACCTAACTTGCCAAGGCCACGATAGAGCTGAAGAACAAACTGACATTCATCTTTTTCATTGACCGTGGTGGGAGGTTCCGGGTCAATTGATGTAAGGCAACTTGACAGGGTAACGATTCAATTTTGTAGTAGGCTTTGACATGGCGGCGTGGACCCGACAGCTTCTTTTATCCCGACCTTTCTTAATCGCGCATCCTTGCGAGGTCAGTGTTGATGCTGATCATTATAGCAATACGCAACTGAACTGGCG
>JASCZW010018288.1:0-15680 GCA_034211315.2 Aedes japonicus
ACCTGGGAGGGAGAAACAGATACAAAAATTATGGTTGTCAATGCAGACCTAATTCAGCTGTCATGAAATGTCACCGCAGACCTAACTAAAAAAAAATTCAAAAGTGGGGAGTATTGAGAACGATAATTTGCTTGAAATTTGATATGAGCCTAAAATTATATTGAAAGTGCTATGCAATATTAATTAAACTGATCGTTTTTTTAAGAAATGTGAAAACTTAAGACAAACAAGTGGATTACGGTGTTTTCCAATTTATAGACAGGGGAGGCGATGCCGGATTTGTGATACTGTGAAGAGTCACCCACACTAGATACGTTGCGGATACGTTGACGTAAATTTGACAGAAAACCTATAGGAAAACTGTCAAATTTACGCAAACGCATCCGCAACGTATCAATTGTGGGCCAGCCATGAGCATAAGTTAGATGAGTATTATGTACGGTGAGATGTTTTGAATATTTAAACACCTGATAAAGCTTTGATAAAAAAAAAGAGACATTTATTCTTTTACCAAAGTCATAACGAAACGAGAAAATAATCTGCAAATGTTGCTAAGGGTCTTGTTAAATTTACTGATTACGTGATAAGTTTTGAAGATAAACGTGATCATTTTGATCATGAAATAAATTTCAAACTATAAATTTTAAATAAACGAAAAGAGTTGTATTATGGAAACTACACGTGAAGAAAATTATCGTCAAAGCAAATATATTTATATCAGTTCCAACGTAAACTTTTGTTTGTTCTGACCACAAATATATGTCGAATTTGTTTCAAAAGTATTCTCTGTTAAAATTAGCGTACCTCAACGTTTGTTTAAAAATTATTCGTATTAAAAATAAAATTGAATATTTTTGGATTTGACATAGACACCTGAAAAAAACATGTTTATTTCAAACATGCTCTACATTTTTGTTATAACGAAGTTTATACTGTCATGATTGTCGTTATTAAAATTAATGATTATTATTATTATAATCAATTCAATTTTACTGTCATGGTATTGATGAATTTGATTGTTATGATCAAGATTGATTGACAATTGTGATTATCATGACGATTGTGATCGTAATCATTGTTTTCTGAATATCATTTAAGTTTTTACCACGGTTTTTACCATCATTATTTGCAATATATTGGATTATATATTATTATTTAAATATTTTAGATGTTCAGAACATAGGATAATTAGATGTGATAATTTTTATTTTTTGTTGATTTTAATGATGATTTTGAATACAATTCTTATTATTTTAATAATAATGATTGTGAAAATTCTTTCAGTGATTTCCAAGAGAACCATCAAGGAGGAAAGGAAATGTTTTTTCATAATGAATATTAATGTTGTAGTTGTGCGGTAAATATTATGATTCTAATTTTATTGTTATGATTATAATGAATACCATTGGATGATTATTTTTAACGTGCGTATTATTGAATTTTTTAATTATTATTTTGTTATCACATGCTATTTTTGGTTATTATAATATTTATATTGATAAGAATAATGAAAACGAATATTTTTATAACAATGTTTGTTGGAATATGATGTTCAATACTACTATGATAGTAATGATTATTATATTTGTTACTATTATGATTAGTATTATAATTATTTTTATAATTATTCATTTAAATATTTTTACAATTGTTATGATTATAAGTATAATTAATTATAATATTATGATGATTGAGAAAACTTAATTACCATTTAATTTTTCAATGTGATGTTATGATTTTGATCTGTATTCAAATGATTTTATTACGGTTATTATGATAATGATTATATGATTGCTTTGATTGTTATGTTAATGATGTTTTTAAATCTATTCAATGTTTTTTAATTCTGTTTGTTGATTTTGAAAAAGATTATCAAGATAATAATTATATTATTATCATTTAAATACCATTTTTATCAATTTTTTTTTTGCAATATGATATCATCAAAAAAATATGAATAATAGTTTGAATTAAAATCATAATTAAAACCTTTATTTATATAAAAGTCATCAACTAGTCAACAACTATACAATTATTATAAGAATAAAAATATGGTTTTTAATAATAATAATTTTAATAATTTTAATTTTAATAATAAGGTAATAATTTCTCAAATTGGAATGTAAACAATGAATATAACAAAAATTATAATGAAAATTATAAAAATTAGGCAGTCAATTCTGATAATAATAAAAATTATTATTAATTTGACGTTCGTATTTAAAAAGGAAAGTATTACACTTTATTTGTAATAAGTGATCAAATTAAATGTTATTATAATTTTCATGTTGGCTTAGAGTTACATACCAGAATCAACCAAATACAACAACAATAACAGACCATCCGGACAACGACCACATCAGATCGCAAAGTCAGCAGTAAGGCCACCACAGCAAAACCAGCACATAGCAACACCGAGTCAGCATCATCGTCAACGACCGATCGAATGCAGACTCATCAATTAAAAACGATAAAGAGGTACCTGGAACGCGGTCAGTAATTCTTTGTACGTAGTGTAGAACCCTTATTAAGTAAATTG
Organism: Aedes japonicus; assembly: GCA_034211315.2. Taxonomy (NCBI): domain Eukaryota; kingdom Metazoa; phylum Arthropoda; class Insecta; order Diptera; family Culicidae; genus Aedes; species Aedes japonicus. The sequence goes on from JASCZW010018288.1 coordinate 2,540, forward strand.
ATTAAGTGAATAAACAGTGAAAGTCGAAATAATTTTTTTTTAAAAAGCCTATCACGGCCACGATCTCATAATTTTAGATTGTTATAATTATAATGATAAGAACAAATATTTGTAAAGAAGTTATGCTATTCAGTATAACGATTATTATTATTATTTCTCATATGACTGGTTTTGCTTTTGTCACATTTGTTTTTCATTATTATTATTTAGATTATTATCACTATTTTGATAATTTTTATTTTAATAATAAGTAAAGCAATAATTATTACCATCATTATTAGAAAACCAATAATGTATATTAATAAAATAATGATAATAAAAACTACCTTTGTTATTTTACTAAGAATTTTAAGAATTCTTAAAGTGACACTTATTTTTATCGTTTTTTGTTTTCCACTTACTTTTATTGTCATTATATTTGTCATTATATTATTATGTTGAAGGAGATGTTCGCTCATCACCATGAGGCACCAAGAGTGTACAACAATGTTTTTGGCTAGAATTGAAAGATATGAAGAGAAAGTTTTTGATAGTTCCGCTAGTGTGCGGCAGGCTCGGAAACATAGCAGATGTTTTAGGAAAATTGAGCGAAAAGGGCATGTGCGCATCAGTAAACAGAGTGCACACAATAGATCGCTAGAATAACTATACAAGCCACAGTGGTACATGAGCGTCTTCCAACCGGACATTTTTGCCTGTTGAAGTGGCGGACTTAGTCCGTGCTTTAACCTACCCCGTAGTGGGATGTTAGGCAAAAATGTCGTTGGTTCGAGTACCACTGTACACATGCCCTTTTCGCTCAATTTTCCTAAAACATCTGCTATGTTTCCGAGCCTGCCGCACACTAGCGGAACTATCAAAAACTTTCTCTTCATATCTTTCAATTCTAGCCAAAAACATTGTTGTTCACTCTTGGTGCCTCATGGTGATGAGCGAACATCTCCTTCAACATCATAATCGTTACTCCTCGCACGGAGAATATATAAAATAACAATTAATGTATTATATTATTATTCATTCTTATTTGAGTTATAATAACAATCATCAGATTGATAGTAAATATATAATGATTTTAATTAGCTTCATATTGATGATTTTTATTAGTTTTAGCATTATTATTATTAATAATATTATTAGTTTTATTTTTGTCACTGTTTTTGTATTTCATATTTGTTTTTGGTATTATTATCTTTATTCAAATTATTATTATTATTTTAAATATAAATTTTTAAGGTTTTATGTGAGGATTATAATGATTATCAAGAATATTACCTGAACAGCTTCAATGAATCTCCCTGTCCTCCAAATCCAGTATTGCTCTGAATTCTGAGATCAGATCTGATCTGTTCATCAAAACAAACTGTTTCGTGCCCAACGGCTTCTTGATGCACACCAAAATCCTCATCATCTTCTTCGTCTTCAGATGGCATTCATTTGTGCCCCACTGCAACAATGTTCACGTAGTTGTGATCTTGAAGCGCCAGTGAAGAGTAGAGAGGACGAGATTTATATAAATCTAACATTCAATCGGCGGCTAGCCCGAATACAGAATGCATAATTGATGGCATTTTTATTTCATGATTATCGTAGCGGAAAGAAGCTTTTCAAAGTGAACCTACAGAACGATAATTGAAACAGATTATACCACTGTTATTATAATCAAATACCTGTTTAAAGAAAACTAATATTTACGCTACATACAGACTCGCGAACTTAATTTAATTTTGCTTGCCTTAGAGCCCGCTGACAGAATTCTATCAAATTTGATTTTGTAATATAATCAATGGAAAAACGCAAAAAACGTAATTCCGAATAGTTCTTGCTGTCTCGGCCACAGTATTTAACATTATGATTGTTAGTTTGATGTCCTCCGTACGCGATCTATGATGATGTTGTTTAAGAAGGAAATAATTGCTCATCACCATGAGGCACCAGGAGGCTAGCATAATTGCTGTCCACTCCTGGAGGGCCTCATGGTGTAGAGAAATTATTTACTTCTTAAACAACATAGTATTTAACTTAATGCTTCATGTTGAACAACTTTGAAACGCTCATGACATTTGCGAAAAGCGTAACGAGCGAAACCTAACTGATTTGTGAACAAATATTTCCCGACAGCATAAAGTCATGTGATGGTTACCCATAAGCATCAGAGACACGCCAAACAAAAACTACTAATTCACACAACAGTTTTCTTGATTATGTTATTGTGTTGAAAATTTTCATGTCCAATATCGATACTCATTCAATACATTGTGTGTGTAGTATTTGTTTCTCCCTCCCAGGTGCGAACCATTAGCTGAGAGCTAGTGTCGATGCTAAATAATAGCGTTCAATAGCACAGCCCAGAGTCACGAAAATGCAGTACGACGCAGAATTCGAAAAAGTCTTCGAAGCCCGTCCCTTCAATTATGAAGACACCGACAACAGAGCAAAATTATTTGGCAGCTAAAGAGTGTGGCTATAGCCATATTAAACATGGAATGAAACCTAGTGAAATAGAAATAAGAAGGCAATTTGAACCATTTGTTACCCGCTTTTGAGGACCCGGGAAGGGAAAACCATATTTTTAACCTGTTCATATGCAGATTTGTATGGGAGCAAAATAAGGTCATTTTTAAGCAAAAAGTTGAACAACGTAAACTAATAGGACTTAACTGAAAATTTAACAAAAACAATTGAAAGTTTTCCTAATCAAACGGTGTATAAATGAAGTCATTCTGTTCAGTCAAACGAAAGTTATGAGCGTTCAAAAACATTTCAAAATTTTGAAATGACACCCGCTATAGAAAAGAGAAACGTAGTCCTACGTGAAAAAGATGTTTTATTCAAACAACAATTGGATGATTCTTTATTGAACATTGTGAAGACCGGATGAAATTAATATTCTTCTTTCAAGAATTTGTGAATTTGAATCGAACAAGTTTCATCAAGTTCCGGACAAGTGTTTCATCATATTTTTTGGACGCCTCAGCCCCATTTATTTTGAACTCCTGCATATTCTTAGCTGCTTTAACAGTCTTTTTGAAGACCCTCATCACAATCGCCCAATAGCGTTCGATAGGCCGAAACTGTGGGCAATTTGGCGGATTGATGTCTTTCTTAACGAAATCTATACACATTTTCGTGAGCCAATTGAGAGTTGTTTTGGCGTAATGCGCCGACACTAAATCCACAACAGTGGAGGGGTACTCGTGCTTCCGATATAAAGGCAGCAACCTTTTCTACAGACACTCAGACCGATAGATTTCCGCTTTGATTGTTCCGGTAGTGTAAAAAATGGTAGACTTCATAGCGCAGGAACATATTACTTGCCATGTCAGCAATTTTCGACCAAACTTCACTTGAATCGACCGGTCTGCATTGCTTACATCCTCAGTGTAATATTGTGGATCTGGAAGTCTGCTTTTTGTAGACCTTCAGGTTGTTCCATTTCTTGACACGTTGAAACATTCTGACGCTGGTTCCCGCTCTATTGGTGGGAAATCACGTATCAACATTGATTTGTTCTTCCGAATCAGAGCTACCACCTTCCGATCCAGTTTAGGGTTGGAAGATCCGGGTTTCCATCCACTTCCTGGCAGGTCATCCAAACAATAGTGCTCCCCAAATTTGGTTATGATATGGATTTTACACAGCGGAAATGTACGCGGATAGCTTATTTTCGATACATCCCTTAAGTGATGTTGCTTATCGATCCACCCAACCTGTTTTTGGCTCTTCATACAGTGGCATGTTATGGACACTCAGTGGTTATTAAAAGCTTGATCAAGTCTAACAGAGAGGAGTGCCCATTGCTTGCGGACATAGTTTTCGTGCTACAATGGGTGGTAATACATATCATTCATCAACATTTTCGAACTTTGCGCTTACCTTCATTCATTGGGGTTTGTTCAGACTCTTCGGATACCGTGGTGACCGTGGTTGGCCGAATTTATTGGAAGTGTTTGATATCTTTGATTCCTGGTTTCTTGCCAAAAAACTTCCGCTTCATCACAGCCCAATATCTCTGAATTTGTCGGATTTGTGGTGTAGTGAGGAAATATTTACATTTCAAACAAGCTAATTTTTGGGAAATTTCGACAGCTTCTTGGTCCCAAAATGCATAGCATAGCATTTCTGGCCATAGCAGAATAGAAAACCAGCCTTGGAAGCTGTTTGATCCTCCACCAGGGCATAAGTTACATCGTTCATTACAACGCATGAAAACTTCATCAAATATTCGCATTACAAACGACGGACTCGTATTATTACTATCAAATCCTGTTTGTCGTTGCTAGCTGGCTTTATGTTATGTTGAGTTTATGAAAAACAAAGCGTCTGCGTCGGGCATCGGCTGTGAACGGTTATGCTTTGTTGCGCAATATTTTGATTTCTGGCATATCGCATTTTCTTTTGTTTCCGTTAACTATTGTTCGGTGGTGCGAGCTATCGAGTGTGCACAGAAATAAAAAAAAACTGCTTCCCGGTGAGATGTGGTGGTTCGCCGGGTATAGTGGGCCGATGGTGGTGATCATTAATAAAACGAGTATTACGTAAACATACTCTTACCCTTTCCTTATTTGATCTGCATTTGGGTGGAGTCGGCGCCGGTACTGCTTTAGTCACCAGTTATTACACATTGTGGATGTATACTAGTCCCAAGCATCATCTGTTGGTTCTCTGTTTAATAACAACTGTTCTGGCAATAACAGAGTAGCAACCTCGGGCGGTCAATCATCCTCATATTCTTACTCATGCTATCATGCATTAGATGCTAGAGTTAGAGCAGCACACTGTTGGACAACTTTGTTGTACTAATCAAGCATAATCATTTTATCAAACATCTGACTTTGCAAATCCGCGTTTAGAACGAGCAATCGGCAACCGAATTTGACTGAGTCGAAATGACTATGCATAACAGTGGTGCTGATATTTCATTATTTCAAATAAACGAATGATTAAAAACAAGGCGATGAGCTGTCGTGTTTGTTGTTTAACATTGCATTGGGGGGAGGGGGGGGGGGGATGATTTGAAGAGCTGGGATAGAAACGAGTGGCACGATATCCGGGAATCTGGTCAACTATTTGGCCTCGCCGACGACGTAGCACGTAACTTCTAGACGATGGCGAAAACGTACATCAGACTTCAGCCGGTAGGATTGGGCGTGTGATCAGTGCGTTGAAAACAAAATACATGAAGGGAAGGGGCTCTCGAGAAGACAATGTTAGCCTCCTACCTGTAGACGAATTCGTGTATCTGGGCTCATTGGTGACCGCCGATAATGACACCAGCAGAGAGATACAAAGACGCATTATGGCTGGCAATGGTGCCTACTTTGGACGCTTAGATCGAACAAAGTTCGCCGAACTACATAGTTGACCATCTACAAGACATTGATGAGATCGGTAGTTCTCTACGGTCACGAAACATGGGCATTGCTAGTGGAGGACCAACGCGCCCTAGGTGTCTTTGAACGGAACGTGGAGGTAGTGAATGAACCACGAATTGCATCAGCTGCTGGAGAACCTCCCGTCGTACACATCGCTAGTAGAAGGTAACCTGCGGACTCTCCGCAGACAGCGAGGCTGGCGAGATACAGCCATGGACTTATTACAATGAAATCAACTTCTGTGTACAGCAGATGGCACACTGGACTTAGTCTGATTGCTGGATGATGATAGGCTTTATCGCAAATCTTCCCAGCTTCTTAATCAATTTTCGGCCACCAGTACCGATCCCTTAGCTTTAATTTCATAATTGTTTGACTTGGATGACCCTCATGTGCTAATGCAGGCATGCTATTGCGCAAATGAAAAGAATCACCAATCCACGCATTGTAAGTCCTTTCACAAATGAGTAGTTATCGTTCATCGGTTTACCAGTTGCGATGTTCAAGTTCCATCCATGCGGCTTTACCAGTTTCGATGTCCAGATTTTTCCATGACTGCTCGTTTGACCGCTTGCAGTTCTTGGTCCCTTTGCAGTTGCTTCGACTACTTCCGAGTCGTCGAAGTTGCAACCATCTCTTGAATAGGCCTTGTACAAACTTCCGTATCTTCATCAAAATCATCATTCGTCGGCTCAACCCTAGAATCCTCCAGCCAATAATCTTCAACGTGAAGTGATCGTCGTGACAGTGAAACCGCTATGCTCGACGAGCCTTTTCTGTACACGATAGTGAAGCTGTACGACTGTAACCGTAGTATCTCTAGTTCTATTCTAGCAGTTGGACGAGATCTATCTTGAGAAAAAATATTTCCAATTGGGTGAAGGTCTGATTTCAATGTAAATTAAATTCTAAGTACATAGATAAATCCGTTAAATCTCTCTACGGTCCAAACTATTCCCAGGGCTTCTTTTTCAAAAAGTGGATAGCGTTGTTTCAGTCTTCAAGAGACAAAACTAGAAATAAATAACGATGCATGAAGTTGTACATCAAAGTAACGCAATGTTGTTGCTACAATCCCAAAACTCTCACAAGTTCTCTTTTGAGGGCGACCTCGGCGTAGTGGTTAACATCCATACCTCTCACGCCAAAGTCACGAGTTCGAATCTCACCCCGAACAAGTTGCGAAAAATACCCAAAAGGTATTTGAGTGGCTACAACGGAGATGAACCAGCCCAGGGCTGAAAATCTCGATAATAAAGGAATAAAAAAAAGTTCTCTTTTACCCTCGTTTCAGAGAGCGAGTAATGGCGCTATAATCATAAGCCATAAGAATATAATTTATGCTTAAGTCCCAACCGTATAGTGAAATGGAGCATCACTTAACCTTCTTAGACTAGATATAACGACCATTTTCAAATCAGTGTTTTGTTTCTGTCATCAAATAGGGCATTTCGTTCAACTATTCTCTCCAACTATTCATTTCCTATTCCTTTGATATCTATTGCGTGGTACATGGTGGGCTTCCCGTGTCTTTTTAGGGGTAGAATGCCAAAATCCTCCTATTCTCAACAGTTCTATGGACAGTGGTCAGGTGAGTCTTCGAACAGTGCTGCGAGCAGCAGCGTATTTTTGTTACGATTTACTATTATCTGATAGTCCAGGGTTCGCTCTGACGATTGCTCCAACATCTTCTGGTTCAGCTGCAGCCACTGCAGCCTTACCTTGACGGGCAAGCTCGATCCACGCTTTTTCGCTCCCTGGAAAACGTTTGAGCCACATCATCTACGGTTGGTTTGGCGATTTTCAAAATGTTTTTGTGGTTTTTATTGTGGACTACGTCAGATGAATGATGATGGTCCCTCCACTTACCCCTACAAAGGTTTGAGCTAGACGATTTTATCTATTAGATAATTTTGATTATCAACGTGGGTGAAATTAGGTGAACCAGCCGCCCCAAAAAGAATTCTTACAGTGGTCACTTTCCGTGCCGCTGCAACACAATAAGTGATTCCAGTTCTAACTGGATGGAACTTTACAACAGAAGACCACTGATACTATGGGTAGGTAGATAGGGATATTCCCATGGAGCGGTGACGACACTCATCTTGATAATATGTGTACTGAATAATATGAGTGGGTCAGCACAGTAATCATGGAAAACAGTAACCAGATTTACTACTGTAAATAATGAGAGTGCTGTGGCAACTAAAATAGCATGGCAAATGACCAGGACCGATACGGTTGCTCTAAGCTTTTGGTTTGCTTTCCCGCTTCCCCTCTCGAGGTGTCCATCAAGTTCGGCAATCCTTGTTATGTGGAATCCGGATTCGTTCATTGATGTTGATGTTTTCGAGACCCAAACCTGAGACTGTTCTGTCGGAGGCAGAACCGTTTCGATAAAGTTGCTGAATGGAGGCATCTTTGTGCATAAATTTTCCTCGCTTTTGAACGTTGGAAGAGAGAGCCTGTTTTTCTTCTCCGTGTCAACTTCAAGCACGCAGCTCGTTTCAGTCCGTGCCAGCAGCAACAAGAAAATGCGATTTTTTTGCGATCTCGCCTCTAAGGGCTTCTGTATTTCGTATTCTGTGCAAATAAACGTTCACGGACAAAGGATGAATGGGAAAAAATCGAGACGCTTCGTGACGAAATGGAGGCCGAAGGAAAAGTGATTGAACTGCAGTTTCGAACGCGAGACAAATATTGAGAGCGAACTTTTTGGTTGATAATCGATGCTGATGACAGAGGATTTTGTTTAAACATCGCTCCCACTGACAGTCAAATAAGTCATGGCAAGCTGCGAGCGAAATATCCCTTCTTTCATCCCAATTTACGGCCATTCATTCAGATTTTCCACCGCTCGAACCCTTTCCCAAAAACCCATCAATCAGATCAGTGAAGATTGCATTGCTGAAACAAAGCGAAAAAAAATCAAACCACCATCGTCGGCGTCCTCCGTGTCCAGCAGGATTGACTGAGCTGTTACAAACCGAAGCTGTAGCAACGGGAAAAAAAAAAACTGAGTCCCGTTACCGGAATTTATCGAAACAGCGAGAAAAAGGGTAGGAACGCAAGTCGTGTGCCATCTGCAAAATGCCTTTCGGCACGCTGGTCGAGCAGATTTTCTTCCGTAACCTCTGACCTGGAGCTCGTTGTTTGCCAGCGTCACTAGCAAAAGTGGATCTGGTCCTGGTTCCGCTGGAAGGGTGACGAACGGTTTTTACTTCCTCGCCAGTCACCCCTGCCAAAGTTGTCGCAGAGATTGGGTGTTCATCGAAATTTATCTTCCAGCTTTTGGAACTTTTTTTCCCTCTCTGGCCCGGTGGTGGTTCTTCCTGTTTTGAAGGGGATTTTTCCCCGGATAAGGGAGGTGGTTCATCTTCGATGGAGAGATATGAATAACTGGACTCGATGGGTGGACACGACTGGAGGTCGTTTCATGATTCGAACATCTGCCGGATGATGGGAATCGAGGACGGAGATTTTGAGCCAGGAAAAATGGCGTTGAAACGGACATGGACGAGGAGTTTGTTAGAATGTGCAATTTTGTGCATCTTCTATTTCCATGATCACAAATTCCCTCCTTCGTACACGTAGGTTTCCGCAACTATCACCAACCTGGAAGGTCGTTAAAATGATTGATGATCCGTCGACGGTCGGCGGGGACCCCATCAAGTCGGGCCGGTAATGTTTGGCCTTGCTCGGTCAAGGATTCTTTCCTTAAAGGTGTATGCGTTTTTTCATGACCATCAGACGATGACTTTGCCCGTTGGGTCAGGAACGTTTTGGTTCGCTTTCCGAGGCCGGCTAATAAGAAATGGTTGGGAACAGGAAGGCATAAATCAAACTTTTACGACACTTCTCAAGGTTGGATGGTTGTCCATTTTTGCACTCGTTCGCAAACCTCGATAGACGATGCGAGTGCGGTGTGGGATTTGGATGCGAGAAAGAGTTGCCTATGAGGATGACAGTTCATGCATGAGTCTGAGAATTAGCTCAACTGTTCTAAGACAATACCAAATAATGTACCTCTCAGTTATTCCAAATAACAAGTTTTGAAATTCAGAGATATTTGCTTGCAATTCTTAGATATTTTGCTCAGGTATTTCGCCTCTTGTGCTGTGCTCTTATATACCAAGGCTAGTTATCGAATCAAATGGAGTATTCATATGTTATTTCCTGCTGCTCGGGTTCTCGAAGTTGCCTAGGGTTACCATTGAGAATGCATGGGAAAAATTCCATTGAATATCAAGAAACGACATTGCTCAAAAAGCTTCATTCTCTTAAAATATGACACTCAGCTAAATTTGAGCTCAGTCAGTCATGGTTTGAGGTGCCTCTAATCGATATTTTGAAAATTTTCCCAAGAGGGGACAAGAAAATCTAAATCGAAATTTGTTTTCGATGCCAAATGACTTAGAAGTACGTAAAATTTCGAGATCTGAAGTAATATTGAAAATCCTTTTTTTTATGAAAAAAGAATATTTTTTCTCATTTCTGGGACTCAGGGAAATTCCTGGACTTTGGGAAATTTTAAGCTGAAGATATTTTTTCATTTGCATTTGAAAAACCAACCTGGAAACGTATCATCAGTCCAAAATATGCGCTTAAGCAAAATTTGAGCACAATCGGACATGGTTGGAGGGGTGCCTCTAATCGATCAAAATTTCGACATTTTACCCACGAAGTTTTCCAAAGTTGGAATAAATTGAAAAAGCGACAATTTGTCTCTTGGTACTGGAAATTTTCGGAAGATGAATATTTTAATCAACGAATTTAAAAAACCGACATTGTAGAAACCTTTCGTCTGCTCAAATGACGTAAAAACACGTAAACTTCGAGATCTGAAATTTTACGTTGGAAATCCTTTGTTTTTGGAAAAGTCAATTTCCTTTTGAGACAGCATGGAATTCGTATTTTTTCATCGAATCTCAAAAACCAACATTGCGCAAAGCACTTCCATAGCTCAAAACGACTTTAAAATACACAAAACTTTTGAGGTACTGAAATTATATGGTAAATCTAACTTTTTTAGCAATCGATATCAGTTCTGTGACTGGAAATTTTCAGTAGACAGATATGTTTTTCATCGCATTTGAAAAACCGACATTGCACGCAAACGTCTGCGCCAACCCGATTTAAATTTACATAAGTTCAAAAACTCTGATGCTATGTTAGATCGTTTCTATTTTTGGAAAAAATATATTTTGTTAGGCTCGGGAGATTTCCAGATGACTTGAAATTCTTTTCATCGAATTTCTTAAACAACGTCGCGCAAGCGTTTCGTCAGCCGCAAAAGACCTAAAAAATGCATTAACCTTGTAGTTACTCAGGATTATATTGAAAATCCTCTTCATATTTTTTATGGAAAATACCGATGTTTTTAAGACTGGGAAATTTTCTGAGAGTATGTATTTTTTTCATCGAATTTCAAAAACCCAATTACCATTGCGCAAACGGTTCATTCGGCTCATAATGAGTTCCACATACATAAAACATCAGATAGTGTTACATTGAAAATCCTTTGTATTTTTATTTTTCGAAAATCGGAATTTCAGTATAGGAAATTTTCAAGAAGATGATTTTTTTCATAGAACCAAAAACTCAACATTACGTAACGTTCCGTCAATGCCAACTACATGAAACATAAACTTCGAGATCTGACGTAGTATTTAGATTTTTTTCTTGTGAAAAAATCAATTTATATGTTGGAATTGGGAAATTTTCAGAAGAGGTTGTTTTTTTCTTCGAATATTAAAACTGTAGTACGCAAACGTTTTGTCGAAATGTGACTGAAGCTCTGAAAGCTTCTGAGATCTGATGTTATGTTCAAAATCTTTTTCTTGTTTTGATAAAAAAAAAAAATCAATTTAGTTGGATTGGGAAATTTTCAAGAGATGATTTTTTTTCAAATTTCCAAAAACTGTCGTACTGCAAACATTTCGCCAGCCCAAAGACTTAAATTGCATTAAACTTTGAGATTTGAGATAATTGAAAATCTTTCTGTAATTTTTGGAAAAAAATCAGTATTCAAGAACACTCGACATTCAGAGGCTGGATTTTTTCATTGATATTAAAAAAACTGATATTATGTAACGTTTTAAATCAATACCAAAGGGACTCTCGGAAAGATAAAACTTCAAGCTGAATGCTAGATAAATCCTTATATTTGTTTTGGAAAACATAGGAATGTTATCTTAAACTGGGACATTTAAAGTTGATCATTTTTCCTTCGAGTTTCTTAAAAGTAAAATTGCCTAAACGTTTCGTCAGCCAAAAAAGACTTTAAAATGCATTATACTTTGGTCAAGTGTTTAGAAAATCCCTTTTTGTTTAACTTTAAACAAAATCTGAGATATTGTAATTGAAATATTCGAAGATGAACTTTTTAATCGTCGAATTTAAAGAAAAAACCGACATTGCAAACATTTTGGCAGCTAAAAGACTATCAAATACATAAATTTCAGAATCTGATGCTATATTGGAAATTCTTTTTTCTGGAAAACATCAATTTATTTTATACTGAAATTTTGGAAGATGAAATATTTTTCTTCAAGAATTCTAAAAGCAACATAGCGCAAACGTTTCATTAGCCCGAAAGACTTAAAATATTGAACTTTTGAAATCTGAAATCGTATTGAAAATCCTTTTTTTAAATCGATATTTTTTAGTACTGGAAATTTTCAGAAAGATAAATTTATTTTTTTCATCAATTTCAAAAATCGAGCCACCATTCCGCAAAAATTTGTTCAGACTTCGACATACATAAAATATCCGGATCTGATTTTGTATTGGAATTTTTTTTTCCTGTTTGGAAATATTGCTTTCGTTTGGGATTTAGAAAAATTTCCCAGTTTTTTCTTCAATTTCAAAACTGACAATGCGAAAACGTTTCATCAGTCCAATTAACATAAGAATACATAAAACCTCAAGATCTGATGCCATGTTGGAAATCTTTTTTTTTTGTTTTTAAAGTAAATTTGTTTTAGACTAGGAAATATTTAGAACAAATTTTTTTCATCGAATTACTAAAAGCAAAATTGCTCAAACGTTTCGTCTGCCCAAGCGACTAAAAAATGCATAAAACCATGGAATCTGATGTTATATTGAAACAAAATTTTCTATGAAAAACTCCAATATATTTTAGTGAGAAATTTTCAGAAGATGAAAGTTTTCATCGCATTTTAGAAACCCGACAGTGCGCAAACGTTTAAATCAGCCCAATAATATAACATACACTGAAACTTCAAGATCTGATGCTATATTGAAATCCTTTTATTTTTGTTTTGGAAAAAACAATTTTTTTAGGCTGGGAAATTTTTGAAGATTGTTTTTTAAATAAGTGTTCTAAAAGCAACGTGCGCAAACGTTTGTGTCAACCCCGCAAGACTGAAAAAAAAAAGTGTAAATCTTTTTAGGTCTAAGAAGTAAAAATAGTGAAAATCCTCTATATTTTTTTTTGAAAAAATGATATTTTAGACTGGGAAATATTCAGAAGATAATTTTTTTTTCAGGCAATTTCAAATAAACCTTCTGTAAGCTCAAATTAAAGATACGCAAAAACTCATTGATCGTAAACAATCGATTTTTAAAAAAGTGAATGGATTTTCCAATACAGCGAATCCTTTTTACTCTTTTTTTAAAATCGATTCTTTGGCACTGGGGGGAAATTTTGAGATGAATTTTTCTTTAGAAATTCAAAAAACGACATTGTGTAAACGTTTTGTAGCTCAAATGACTCAAAAAATACTTAAAACTTCAGAGTTTGTTAC
>JASCZW010018289.1:0-15679 GCA_034211315.2 Aedes japonicus
TATTATAATGACTTTGTAATTAACAAAAAAAAAAGAACGAGAGAGGAGAGAATCACTAATTGTTACAAAGAACCTTTTGAAAAGATATACAAAAAATGATAATACACTAGAGACACTTATTTCGCAAATTTTTACGGGGTTGTCGGAATTTGACGTGGTTTGCGGAAAAAATACGCGGTCTTCGTTATTCACGCGAGTAGATACCGTTCGCTTAAATATTTGATCAAAAACGTGTCTCAAACCTAACTTTTCTCGCTTTTTACGAAGGTCTTGTAAATTACGGGTTTTTACGTGGATTCAGGTATTTACTCGGTTTTTAAGTAGTTTTTTTTTCCATCGCACTCATTCCTGCGTAAAAGTAACTTCAGTGTAATCGATTTATAGTGTGTAGATACGTATAAACTAGAACGATTGTATTGGTGACACCTCGCAAACAAACATTTCTGAGCCCTTTTTCTCTCAAGCCAAAGGCCACCCACGCAAACCAATACCATAATTTGGGGAAAGTTTCTCTACACGATGATGCTATAGATTTGTGTGTGTAGCCTATGGCTTGCGAGAAAAAAGGCTCAGAAGTGTATGTTTACAAATGTTTATAGGCCCTATTCTATTGTTGGTCAAGAATTGGAATGTAGGTCAATGGAAAGTGAAAGTATTAGTTCATGCCTTCTGCGTTGAACTGACAGATGTGTAATTTCGCTTTTGCTTACATTAGTACCGTTCGCTGTGTGATTAATAGTGCATCAGCAAGCAAACGACGGTATTACTAGAAATTAAAAAGACACTAATTAAGTTGCGATTTCAGTTAATTTCAATTAGTATTGTTGTTCTGTTGCCTAGACAGAATAATATCGGTCGGCTGGTAGCTCAGCAAACTCTCGAATGAGACAAAGCGACGTTCAGCGTGCAACTCAAACTGAATTGGATTGACAACGGATTTCACGGGCACGAATGATGTTGAGTGAAGAAGAAAAAGCAGCTAAGAACATAAGCGATGGAGTTAGAAAGAAGCGTAATCGGCAAGTATCAGAAAGATCTGGTAACAATCGTGCCCAACATAACCTTATAAATTGATTACGAAGGCAAGCCTTTATTCCACAAAATCTTCAACATGCTGCTTTGGTTGATGACATTGCGAATATATCAGTTGCCATTGGATCAATGAGTGTAGTTTGTTATCATTGTGATGCATTGAAGTTCCCAAATAAAACACCAGAGCCCTTGCGCTCAATGGTTTCTGGATCAGGAAGTGATTCTAAACATTTTCTGTGAGCATTCAGAGTTATAATGGTTGTTTTCAAATGACTTCGTTTGGCACTGGCTGCAATTCATTCTTAAGCTTCTTACTTTCAATCTTAGGGAAACGACTAAAAGTACACTTTTCATTTTCGTGGCAACTTATGTTGTTGTTTATCCATATGTTTTATGGAATGAATAACCAAAATACCTGGTTTGATAATGGTATAATAAGTCAATGTAATTGCAACATCTTCGAAAAGGGTGAATGTTTTGATCGGGGTAATTATCTTACTGTTCAAAGTGAAGCACATAGTCATAGAAAAGTGTTACTTAAGACGGACAAGGACAAGCTGCTTTATTAGGGATAGGACGCGGAGGGCCCGCTTAGGATACAGCATTTGAAACAGTAGATAAACCTTTCCATGTGGTTTATAGCAGTACAAGTGTTTGATAAGTCATCCACAATATCCTAGGGCTATCGTATTCTAGTTACCTCCTTGTTTACATAGTTCAAAGATTTTAAACACGGCACATCAAACCGGTCGCTCTATTTTAAAGACTATGGGTAGGTGTAATGCGAGGCGATGAGATCGTATCCTTCATACCACACTATAAATTAATAAAAAGGAAAAAATTAAAAAATTGAAAAAAAACCCCGCTACATAGGAGGTAGACCAGTTCTTATAGATGTTTCAAATGGGTTCTTATTCGAAATATTTTAAATTTTGGATAACAACTAAATCCCATGATGTAGAGTAGACTGTAAGACTGTAGAGTTGAGACAAGTTTTTTTTTGTTATATTTTAGAATGACTCAAACTTTTTATTCAGGAAAAATCGTATTGAGAATATCACCAATAATCTCACTAAAATATTTTTCTTCTGATTTTTATGTTACTCACTCTCTGCACGTGGTTTTGCAACCACCATGACCGCAAGCGGATGTGAAATTCAAGTACCTGATGGAACTCAAGCCTCACACACGCGGGTAACGTAACACCATGAGGCAACGAGTGTTCATTCCGGATTTCAAGTGTTTAGTGCTGCCCTAGTCAAACTCGACAAATCAATAATGGGAAAGAAGATGGACACAGGAGCACAGGAAGAGAAGTATAGCCACGACCAAGTAAGTATATACTATATCAAAATTATGTTATTCACAAATTGCTTTAAAAAGATTTATGGTAAAACACTCACTACTCGTACCGATTAAAGGGTGTATTCGATAAAAATGGCACACACATATATACTCATCAAAATTAAACTGATTATCGGATTTTCTTGAAATTTTCAGGGAATGAAGAACTACTAATGAGTTTTGATTTACAATATTTATTTTATTCAATTTCGTCTCCCATCCCGAATGCCCGTACCTTCCTTTTCACTCCACCCATCAAATTTTGTACAACCGATTTTCCCAGTGTTTTTGTTGTTTTAGCCCTAATTTTCTTCAATTCTAGCTCTGTTTTTATAGTTTTGGGATGTTTGCGAAGTTCCGTTTTCATAATTGCCCAGAATTTTTCAATTGGACGAGGTTCCGGTGAATTTGGTGGGTTCATATCCTTTGGCACAAAATTGACTCCGTTGGCTCGGTACCACTCCAATACGTTTCGAGCGTAGTGGCAGGATGCTAGATCAGGCCAAAACAGAGTTGATCCTTTCTGCTTCTTAATGAATGGCAAGGGACGCTTCTTAAGGCACTCTTCCGTGTAAATCGCACCGTTTATTGTTCCGGAAGTGATGAAGGGAGCACTTATTTCACCACATCCGCAAATCGCCTGCCAGATTAGAAACTTCTTTGCAAATTTCGATAGTTTCTTCTTTCGAACATCCTCCGGAACATCGAACTTCGACTTGGCAACGAAATATTCTTGCCCAGGAAGTTGACGGAAGTCGGCCTTGACGTATGTTTCGTCATCCATCACGATGCAACCGGATTTGGTGAGCAGCTTCGTGTAAAGTTTCCGGGCGCGGGTTTTCGCAGTGATGTTTTGTTTTTATTCCGGTTTGGGGCTTTTTGCGCTTTGTAAACATGTAACCCAGCACGCTTCATGGTTTTCTGCACAAAACCGACTGACACCTTAGACTTTTTAGCGACATCTCGAATTGACATGTTTGGATGGTTCTTGAATTGTTGTACGACTTTCCTGGCCATTTTACTGTCCATTGGACCACTTTTACGACCACACCCTTCCTTCCTTTGGACACTCAGACGCTCCTTGAAGGTTCTTATTACACGAGACACAGTTGTATTTGCAATTCCAAGCCTTTTAGCAATCCCTCGGTGGGACGCCCTTGGATTTTGATTATGAGTGCACAAAATTTTCTCACGGACAATTTCTTGTTTCGACGACATGACTGGAACTACTGAATGTATAACTATGAAACTTGGCAGATGTAAATAATACACTATGGATAAGATCTACTCAAATTTCTAGTCTATGAGTAAAAACATACGATTCAAAAGTTACAGAAGATTTTCTGTGTGCCATTTTTATCGAATACACCCTTTAGTAAGAAAATTAAACATTTCAGGCCATTTTGTAGCAGCGCAATCATCTCAATCCAAAGACACTACAAACCCCTCCCCCAACCTAATCCTTATCCCCACCCATGGCGATCATGTAGCCTGCATGTGGCGAGTCAGCCATTACCCCTCCTTCTCTATCAGCCTTGGATAGACTTGCGCTCTTACTGCCCCACCCTGTGCTGCAATGAAATAATGTTAGTTGGTGACTTTGATCACTCATGATCAAGCAAACGCCTTGTTAAGCATGTCTTAGCAAAGATATAACTAGTTGAATATCGTTTCTAGCTAAATTATTGTATGAGTTATAGTTAAAACTGTAATCGTGCGCTACATAATCGTCGAGTCGAGGGACATGTACACCATATACTTGTATGAAACCTTACAACAACTGCAAGATAATTTTTGTTATTTTCTGTTTGATAAAATTTTCTGAACTTTGAACATTTTTAGAAACGCGAACACATCTGAAAATGTTGCAATTGATTATAGTGTTTTCATAACAATCACTAAACCTGTCGGATATCTTCTGATAACGAATTTTATCGTAATTTGAATTCTAGAGTATTTCAAGGTTTATGATTACTCTTGAAATCCAGAATTGCTAAAATTGCATAAATTGCAAATCTTTGATTCTTTGAAGTTGAATTATGCAAAGGCATATTACAACTCAGATTGTATACAAATGATCCGAATGGTATGGTATTTAAATTGTGAATGTTGAAAAGGAGATAAGGTATCAGTCAAAATATATGTTTGTATTTCAGGGCCACCAAAGAGTTATAAAGAGTGTACAAAAGAATTTTACCACATACTGACGTCATAAAACCAAACGGCCCTTTTCAGGGCCACCAAATAATATCTCAAAAGCGTACAATAGAATTTTCTTACATACTGGCTTCAAAACGCTGGTCTAATGTCCCATAAGAGCCGCACCCGTCATATTGTGACTTAAACTGCTTCTATCGGTAAGGGTAAGCGACCGGCACGAATAATTGAAACCCTTTTAACGCTAATAATAGCCACACAGAATTTCCCTGACATTATAATGCATCACTGGATTTAACGTAGTCTACGTCAACCGGTTGGGTCTTGTACACAACCCCACTGATTTTTTCATCAAAATTGCTGATACTAGTAGTTTGGTAGAAGAAATATTGTAAAGAAATATAATCCATTGTGAACCAAGCTTGAAATATGCAAATCGTCACTAGCGCCACACCAAAAGTTGCAGGCTTCAAGAACTATCGCTCTCTTCACTCTTCTGGTACTAATAGAAATTTAGCTCGATAACCTATTGATTGTCATTGTATTTATCATAGAATTCTACGCAAAACAACCTTGGTTGATGATTTGCTCACAGAAATTTTAAAGAGTCATTTAATAAGAAACTTAAATCGAATTCCATCGAATGGTTGAAAAATATCCACATTGTGGAAATTGAAAAAAATCTCTGAATTTTGAACTTACTGTTTTTTTTTTTTTGTTTTTTTATTCAGTGATATTTTGACTGAAAATAAATTCAGTAATGTAGAAGGAGATGTTCGCTCATCACCATGAGGCACCAAGAGTGAACAACAATGTTTTTGGCTAGAATGAAAGATATAAAGAGAAAGTTTTGATAGTTCCGCTACTGTGCGGCAGGCTTGAAAATATAACAGATGTTTTAGGAAAATTGAGCGAAAAGGGCATGTGTACAGTGGTACTCGAACCAACGACATTTTTGCCTAACATCCCACTGCGGGGTAGGTCGAAGCACGGACTAAGTCCGCCACTTCAACAGGCAAAAATGTCCGGTTGGAAGACGCTCATGAACCACTGTGGCTTGTAAAGTTATTCTAGCGATCTATTGTGTGCACTCTGTTTACTGATGCGCACATGGGAGAGGAACTCTCTCCTTTTTTGGGTTTGTTTTGATTCGCACCGACGATCACTAAAGTTTTTCTCGTCGTCTCCAACGTAGAGACCTCGGAGAGAAACACCGTGAAGCGATGCGATACTGGTCCCCACCAGTATAATTAATGGTTACCACCATTTATGGTTTTACATACATTAATTGTTATGTTATATATTCAAAACGAAGAACTATCGCTCTCTTCACTCCTCTGGTACTAATAGAAATTTAGCTCGATAACCTATTAATTGTCATTGTATTTTTCATAGAATTCTACGCAGAACAACCTTGGCTGATGATTTGCTCACAGAAATTTTAAAGAGTCATTTAATAAGAAACTTAAATCGAATTCCATAGAATGGTTGAAAAATATCCAGATTGTGGAAATTGAAAAAAAATCTCTAAATTTTGAAATTACTGTTTTTTCTTTGTTTTTTTTTATTCAGATAGAAAGATATGAAGAGAAAGTTTTGATAGTTCCGCTACTGTGCGGCAGGCTTGAAAGTATAACAGATGTTTTAGGAAAATTGAGCGAAAAGGGCATGTGTACAGTGGTACTCGATCCAACGACATTTTTGCCTAACATCCCACTGCGGGGTAGGTCGAAGCACGGACTAAGTCCGCCACTTCAACAGGCAAAAATGTCCGGTTGGAAGACGCTCATGTACCACTGTGGCTTGTATAGTTATTCTAGCGATCTATTGTGTGCACTCTGTTTACTGATGCGCACATGGGAGAGGAACTCTCTCCTTTTTTGGGTTTGTTTTGATTCGCACCGACTGACGATCACTAAAGTTTTTCTCGTCGTCTCCAACGTAGAGACCTCGGAGAGAAACACCGTGAAGCGATGCGATACTGGTCCCCACCAGTATAATTAATGGTTACCACCATTTATGGTTGGTAACATCCCACTTTCGAGTAACATCCCACTGCGAGGTAAGTCGAAGCACGGACTAAGTCCGCCACTTCAACTCGTTCCAAATCAAATCGTTCAAATCGTTACTCCTCGCACGGAGAATATATAACATAACAATTAATGTATGTAAAACCATAAATGGTGGTAACCATTAATTATACTGGTGGGGACCAGTATCACATCGCTTCACGGTGTTTCTCTCCGAGGTCTCTACGTTGAAGACGACGAGAAAAACTTTAGTGATCGTCAGTCGGTGCGAATCAAAACAAACCCAAAAAAGGAGAGAATTCCTCTCCCATGTGCGCATCAGTAAACAGAGTGCACACAATAGATCGCTAGAATAACTATACAAGCCACAGTGGTACATGAGCGTCTTCCAACCGGACATTTTTGCCTGTTGAAGTGGCGGACTTAGTCCGTGCTTCGACCTACCCCGCAGTGGGATGTTAGGCAAAAATGTCGTTGGTTCGAGTACCACTGTAAACATGCCCTTTTCGCTCAATTTTCCTAAAACATCTGTTATATTTCCAATCCTGCCGCACACTAGCGGAACTATCAAAACTTTCTCTTCATATCTTTCATTCTATCCAAAAGCATTGTTGTTCACTCTTGGTGCCTCATGGTGATGAGCGAACATCTCCTTCTACATCATAATCGTTACTCCTCGCACGGAGAATATATAACATAACAATTAATGTAAATTCAGTAAGTTTAATTAGAGAAGTAAAATTGCTAAGTTAAGAAGTCTTTGCATTTGATTGTTATGTAACGATTGATTTAAAGAATTCCCTACTATCTGGACAAATGAACAAACTGAAAAATAGGTAGGCATATCCTTATACTTCAGAGATTTGGATTTTATTTCAAGAAAACATAGTCGTGGAACAGGTTGTAGGTTTTTTTTTATTTTTATAGGGTATGTGTCCCTTAAGTCAGCCTATTACGCAATGATGGATTACATTTTTTATTATAACTCATAAAGTTTTTAAGCTGTAAGCGAGATTCAACTAGTTATACACTTGCTAAGAAAGTTTGATAAGATATTTGGTAGTATGTTTCACGAAAACTTACACAGCTCTTTTTATAAAGTCAGAAACATTCGAGAGATATGGATTTAATGTCGGTTTATAAGCACCAAATTGCTCCTATTCATGGATGCAACTTCGTTCCATTCGATGGATTTATTACTAAATTCAGTCTTTGTACGGTTTTATTTTCTAATTTTATGAATTCAAGCTGAATTCGATTTACTTAATACAAAATTTCACAAAACAAACTGAAGTAAAATTGCCTCGAAACACTTAAGTGATGTTCGTTTATGATTTATCAGTCATTCAATAATGCAAACATTATAACTCACTATACAATTTTTTTTCCTTCAGTTTGTGTTTAGATGAACCACTTTAATATAAAAAAACCTCAAAATCATGCATTACCACTTGAAATTTAACCAATAATAACCCTTTTTCTTCGTTTTTGACACAACAGGCCTTAGTTACATACAAAAAAATATGTCCCCAACATTGGGTCTACGATTTTCTTGTTAAATCATTGTTATTTTAGCTATGTGAACAGTTAGTGAACGTGTAATTATATTCTGTACATCCAGACTGCATTATTTGCTTCATCGAATCAATTAAGCCAAATTTAGATCACTTGGAGATCGTGTAGATCATCTGTTCAGCTTAACCAGTGAAATCGTGATGCCCCAAAAAAGTTCAAGAAATCAAGAATTAAGCGGAAGTGAACCACTATAAGTTGATTAATATTGTCTCAATTGCTCCGGATTACATCGGTCATCCTAATAGCAACATGGTTTTGTTGATTATCACTGAATTAATGACACATTTGGCGCATAGGCCGAATGAAGAAGCTAGGCTAACATTACATCCCCTTACCCTAGTTTATTTTGATGATTATTTTTGAAAAAAATATTGGCATCCCTGACCACGGGCTAGTGAGAATACCATACCCCAGGTATATTCAAACTTTTCTTCAAGACGCAACTTTAAGCTGATTGCTGCATATCATAACGCCTAATTTGAAAATATCACTTATCGTACGAAAACCATGAGGTCGATATTATATTGGCCACATATATACTTCTCTTCTGTTCATTCAGAACACAGAGAATATCGATTGCATTCATCTAACGTTTGATAATTCCCATTGGCACATTGACAATTAGTCTGGAGGGGGCCTGGAAGGGGCCTGCGCGAAGGATTTTTTTTTCGTTTATAAGAATATTGAAGAGAGCGACGAAAGTAGCGTAATTGTTGGGGACAGGTTATTTTAATTGATAAATCAAGATAGATGTAGAAGGAGATGTTCGCTCATCACCATGAGGCACCAAGAGTAGAATGATAGAAATGAAGAGAAAGTATTGAAAGTTTTGTCAGTGTACGGCAGGTAGGAAATGAAACAGATGTTTGGAAGTGAGCGAAAGGGCATGTGTCCAGTGGTACTCGAACCATGGACGTCAATTTTTGCCTGATATCCCACTGCGGGGTAGGTTGTAGCACGGACCAAGTCCGCCACTTCAACAGGCAAAAATTGACGTATGGAAAGAGCTCATGTACCACAGTCGTTGCGAATTAAAACAAACCCAAAAAAGGACAGAGTTCCTCTCCCATGTGCGCATCAAAACAGAGTACACACAATATATCGCTAGAATAACTATCACAAGCCATCAGTGAGTCGAGATACCTTAAGAGAATCGAGTGGGGTGGGCTATTGCGGTTGTCACCTTCACTATCACTTTCATTTCACTTACACATCACCTCACTTTTTTATGCAATTACTGGTATCACCGTGATCAACAATGAACTCCGTGAGGTGGAAGTGATGGTTAAGTGAAAATCGTAGTAGCCATCAGAAAATCTATGGTTTGTGTCACTTTTTTCGGTGGCGTGATGGTACCGTGGCAACCATAATAACACCGAGTGCATTCAAATCGGCCTCTCGGATGAACTCTTTCATATTTTCACTTAGGAGACATTCGTAATAAGTTTTTTGTTTTCAATTCGTTTTCACCGTAATAAGCCCCATTATTCCGTGTGGATCAAATGGAGAATGGACTCACACAAGGTTACTGTAGTCACTTTAATCGATCCTAAGGCGTCTCAACTCATCCAAGGCGGAGAATAGTCCTGAATTTATATAGAGTCAAGTTTCAACTAAAAATCTTAAAACTTCAAAGAACAACATTGAGTCAATGAACATTTTAAATTTATATCATAATTTAGATTGGTTTGAATAACGGGTTTTAAATCTACAAAATTGTGTCGGTTGATACTGATTCCTTCACGACTCCGTTCCCAATAGTTAAATTAGCCAGATTTGAAAATCGGTTCTGCGTCATGGTGCTTCTCGGTCATGTTTCTATGCGTCTCATTGCTGAGAAGTTAAGCAAAAAGTTAAGAAGAAAATTAAGCGTTTTTATATGCAGCTATTAACTTAAAGTTGCTCCTTGCAGAAAAGTCTGAAAATACCTGGGGCATAGTGTCTCTAATAAACCGTGTTCAGGGGTTTCATTTTTTTTAAATTAAAAAAAACATGAAACCTGTTCCACGACAATGTTTTCTTGAAAAAAATAAAATATGGGAAGTATAAGGATATACCTACCTACCTTTTAGTTTTAACTGAGAGCTTCACGGCGGTTCGAAAGAAACATCAACAGTCTTCAAAATCGCATCAGATTTGCCTTGTTAGAAGGTTTGACAAAAAATTAGTTTTATAACTTAAATAGTTCTACAATAATAAATTCTTCGGCAAAATAGTTCATTCTTATGAAATAAACTATTTTGTAAAAGAAAGTAAATGTTTTTTAAAAATCGGATGTAATTTTGAAGCACAGTTTATAAATTCAACACAGTTTGAAATTCAGGTTACTTCTGTTGTCTAGCTATAGTCAAAGCTCAATCTATCCTTTGAGTGCTGACAAAGAGAATTTGAAATATGACAATTTTGTATGAAAAACTTTAAATGTATTTAAGGAGGGATATACAGTTAGAACGAGAAATGAAAAAAAAAATTCAAGGGGAAGTTTTTACTCAAATCAATCGAATTTTTTTTTACAATTATAAACGTACCCATGTAGTATACAAAAATACGTTTTCCAAATTCTTTTCAAAAATACCGGCCGTTAGAGTGCATTGAATTAGCCGTTGTATTTTGCATATGCCGGCTCTCCTGGTCGCAGTTTTGATCTGAAACCTGCTCACCCAAAAAATTACATTAATTACATTTTCAGTTAGTAGATGAATTTTTTTGCACTTTTGGGGTAACTTTTTGAATAAATCCACATTTATTCCGCCATTTTATCTCATTTTTTCATATTTAATAATAAAATACTACAATAATTTTTAATTCACATAGAAGGTAATACTAGAATAAAGAAATCCTATAAGTTTCAGTTTAATCGAATAATTAGTTTTCGAGTTATCAGCGGCATAAACTTCGAAAATTCTGTGTTGAGAAAAACGCGTTAAAAGTTTTAATTATCGAAAAAAACCTGGCTTCGAAAAAACGATGAAAAGAAACACTTGGAGTTCGAATTTCGAAAAAAAAAGGTTTCATGAGCGTATTCTACAAGAAATTTATTAACCTTTTATGCAAAAAAAAAAAAGTTTTGGTCATCGTAACTGTATATCCATCTATTATAATAGAAGCGAAGTGAGTTTTAATAAAATTTTACATACAGGCCCATTATGTAGTCTATATCAACAACTAGTGGTACTGAAGTCATCCCCAACAAATGCTATAATTTCAGGAATTTACCTGATTATATGTTTACCTTTCTTCTAAAACTACATTTTTGAAAAAAATATCGTTAATGAATACACTTCTATCTCCATATTTTACTTATGGACATTCGTTAGCTTAGAAACTTTCAATCAATCTGGGGAGTCTATATTCTAAAGGGCGATACGGTCAAAATTTGGTCAATATCAACTTGACGTAATTCTTTCAATTTTGCATTAAAAAAACCTGAACACCCCTCATTTTGAAGGTGTGTGTGAGTAGAATGTTGCTCCTATTTTGATTTTGGAATTCACTCTTCAGTTGTCAAAATGCCGTCCAAGCAAGAAGAGCAGCGTATCAAAATTTTGCTCGCGCATCGCGAAAATCCGAGCTACTCGCACGCAAAGTTGGCAAAATCGCTAAAAGTTGCCAAATCAACCGTTACAAATGTAATTAAAGTGTTTGGGGAACGTTTGTCGACAGCCAGGAAGTCTGGATCGGGGGGAAATCGAAAACCGGAAGCCGCTGAGACGACAAAGAGAGTTGCCGGTAGTTTCAAGCGAAACCCTAACCTATCTCTCCGAGATGCCGCAAATAAGCTGGGTGTATCGTCTACAACCGTGCATCGAGCCAAAAAAACGAGCCGGACTATCGACTTACAAGAAGGTAGTGACTCCAAATCGCGATGATAAACAAAATACGACGGCCAAAGCGCGATCCCGGAGGCTGTACACGACGATGCTGACGAAGTTTGACTGCGTGGTAATGGACGTCGAAACCTACGTCAAAGCCGACTACAAGCAGCTTCCGGGACAGGAGTTTTATACGGCAAAAGGAAGGGGAAAGGTAGCAGATATTTTCAAGCACACGAAACTGTCAAAGTTCGCAAAGAAATATCTGGTTTGGCAAGCCATCTGTACCTGTGGCTTGAAAAGCAGCATTTTCATAGCTTCCGGGACTGTCAACCAAGAAATTTACGTGAAAGAGTGTTTGAATAAACGTCTGCTGCCTTTCCTGAAGAAACACGGTTGTTCCGTACTGTTTTGGCCGGATTTGGCATCTTGCCATTACGGTAAAAAGGCCATGGAGTGGTACGCCGCCAACAACGTGCAGGTGGTTCCTAAGGACAAGAACCCTCCCAACACGCCAGAGCTCCGCCCAATTGAGAAATACTGGGCTATTGTCAAGCGGAACCTAAAGAAGACCAAAAAAAACTGCTAATGACGAGCAGCAGTTCAAGGCAAACTGGCTTTCTGCGGCGAAGAAGGTGGACAAGGTGGCTGTACAAAATCTGATGGCAGGGGTCAAGCGTAAGGCCCGGCAATTCGGATTTGGAAAAGCGGAAGCCTAACTGAATATTTTTCCTGAATTTTATACTAATTGAACTTGAAAAAGAAATTTAATTTGATTTTTTAAATAAACGATTTCACCGATTTACACGCGTTTTCCCTTGACCAAATTTTGACCGTATCACCCTTTACTGTATTGTTCGTACAGGAGAAAATGATATGGTGATTTCTAAAATGCGCCTTTAAATAAATTTCATTATTGTAATTCTTGAATAATAAAATTAAAATACGCACATAGTAAAGTGTTTAAAATCTTATGTTGCAACTTAACAGGCTCTACATTTTACTGTCGCTATTATTTTAGATATGAATCTAGAGGTTTTAATATTTATAGAATTGAATTATTAGAATTCAGAATTATTTAGAGCTAAAGCGTAGGGCGACCCTACAATTCCGTAGAAATTATGAATATTCATTTCAAATTGAAAAATATACTAGGGAAAATCCTGGAGGGAGCCTGGCCCCTTAGGCACCCCCAGTAGTTACGCCAATGATAATTCCGAAACAATTGAAAGCGACGCTAGTGTTTTTTCTCAACTAGCATCTCCAGCAGCTTTATAGAAAAAGATAGAAAGACAAATAAGACAGAATTGTCTGATCTTGGCACGCTTGAATCTGGACCGGTCCAACCAAGCATTTGTTTACCAAAAACTTCTTTTAAGCAAAAAGAACGTTCGTTTTCATCTATATTCTACGAAATGTACATTTTGTTGGAATACAGTCGTAGCAATGATAAAGTGTTTTGCTATGTTTGCCGCATGTTTTACGCAAAGGATTTGCGAAAACAAAAGGAAAAAAGTATATGCACAGTTTTCAATAATTGGAGAAAAGTAGGCGAGAAATCAAAAGCTCATGACGATACTGCACTGCATAAGGAACCCGTAACGATGGTAGATCACCTTTTCGTGGTGCGTTACAGGGTATCAGATCTACCACCGAACACTTGTCCGAATTGATTCAAACTAGGGAACATATTTGTGTTTGTAGTCAAAGGAACGTATAATAGTTCTTATTATATTTTATGTCTTGTAAAAAGTGACAATACTCGGGTTGCATTACCGAGGGTGAGCTTGGAATAAGAAAAACATGGTTAGTCTTCATTCATGTGAATTCTCATTTTCTATTTGATATTCTATAGTTTGAATTGGTTAGGACTAGGGTTCTGATGCATGGTCAGTATCGGAGTTATTGTTTGTTTTGTTTGCAATGAATTCGGTTTTGACTGATAAATGGGCGCGCCTTTGAAAAGTGTTGTCACTCGCAAAAGGTTTAAATAGTGGAAACTTTCAATAAAACCTGATTCATTGCCAACGAAACAAACAATGACAACTGTAACAACTCCGAATACTTCATCATTTCTCAATGTTGATGAAGTAACTCTACATTCACTAAACAAGGGATACGGGATATACAATAGATACTAGATACTATAATAGATCAACTTACTGGTCGTAGTGGTTTATGTCCCGAACAGAGGAAAAAAAGGAATGCTTCGAAAAATTACTTCACAAGCAATCGTTGTAATCTATAAATGTACACGAAGCTTTCAATGGTAATTGAAGAGCGAAAGCAACAGAATACAGAAGTTGATTGACCTGTTCGCCAAGTATGATGTCCAATTCTTAGCCCAGTTGAACAAAAGCAAAACTACTGCTGCCCAAAAATACAAAACGTTATCCTGTGCATTGCAGCTGGTTGAACAATTGATGAAATTGTAGTAGAAGTACGGTCTTGTGGCTTTCACTTGTGGTGGACGAGGCAATGTGTTTTAAAGAACAGCAGCTATCTGTTATAACACGTTATGAAAAAGGATTGACCGTCGAAGAGCGCTTTCTCTGATTCATAGATTGCTCAGTGTCCCGCGATGCTGCAGCTTTGGCGCAGGTGATATTGCAATTTTTAGACAAATGTGGTGTCGGTGAGCTGCCTCTGATTGCTCAATCTTGCGATGGGGCGAGCGTAATGTCCTGTCAAAAATAGTTGGCGATCAAAGAAGCACTCCAAGCCGAAATCGATGATGGTAAACACAAGGAATCAGTTCAAGCTATTGGCATAAGTTTGGATAGCATATCTCAAAATATATACAAAGATAAACCGATTCTTGATGCTAACTAAAATCTGATAAACAATCCGATGGGGCTGACTTGCGATTCCCGAGACTACAGATAGAGCATCTGGAGAAGAGGGTTAAACTGCCGTTTTCTGAGTCAGCTGACTCGTTATCGCGTTTAGATAAGGAAAACGGGCAGGAGTTTATACACTCATATAGTCTTTCCTTGTATTCTCCCATACGCGGGTAACGATCTGTGATGATGTTGTTTTGAGAAGGAAATAATTTCGCATCATCATGAGGCTCTAGGAGTAGACAGCAATTTTTGCTAGCACAAAGTTGTTAAGGATTGATAGTTCCGTTAGCTCACGGCAGGCGGTGAAAATTGAATAGAAGTAGTTTGAAATTGAGCGGAGGGCATTGTGAGGTAGTATTTCGAAACAGGAACACAAACTTTTACCAAGCCTCCCCATGCGGGGTAGATCAAGGCGTGATCTGAATGCACCACCTTGAAGTTGATATTACACTCAATCTATATAGGTTGCTCCAGATGTTAATTTCCATTCCCATGAGCTTAGCTGGATGCGAGCGGAGCTGACTGAGAAGTACCATGAAGCACCACTGATTTTAAAATCTAGCATTGCGTCGTCGTTCTTTGTAACTTTAATATTTTTTGTTTGAACTTGACTCTATATAGATTCAGATTTATTCTCCGCCTCGGATGAGTTGAGACGCCTCAAGAGAATCGAGTAAGGTGACTGTAGTCTTCTCGTGTGAGTCCATTCTCCAATTAATCCACATGGAACAATACGAGATGTATATTCACCACAGTCGATTCTCTTAAGGCGTCTCGACTCACCGAGGCGCAGAGTAGACCTAATTATTTTTAAACCTGTTCTGATTCATCAATAAAAATTACCTGTCCCCAACAATTACGCTACTTTCACCGCTCTTTTCAATAT